>JABYQP010000041.1:0-301323 GCA_022606235.1 Abortiporus biennis
GGCGAAGGGGGAAGTGAATGATGATCAGCCACTCTCGATATCTTAGACTTCACCCGAATTAAAGTCTTTCCATTCTCCTCCCCGCTTGTATTGAGGAACCTTGATGGGCTCACTCCGGGGGATGTTGTCGGTGAATAAGCGTTGAAAGGTGGGGCGGTAAGTGTAGATGAAACGCTACCTCTACGTCGCCTTTCCTGTTGAGCTAATGATGACGGGTTGCCGGGCGAGGCAGTATATGCTCTTGCTCTTGAGTCAGGAGCGACTGAAGAAGATGTGGGGAACCCGAGAACACTTGCGGGTCTAGCACTTCCACTAACCTTGGCCTTGATGACGTTGGGTGATGGTACAGGTGAAGCATTGGTGGTAGTATTTACACGAGATTGTTGTGAAGATGATTTGAAGGGGGAAGGAGCTCTTGGATAAGAGGGTGCTGTGGCAGCGGTTCGAATAGATGAACCTCGGTTTGAGTTAACGGTCGTCGTCGCGCTCGTGAGTTTGCGAGAACCAATTGCGGCACTACTGTTGACTTTAGCCTTTGGTTTAATGACTGGGGGTGGTGATAATGAAGAAGAGTATCCTTTGGCTGGTGAAGCCGGTCGTGATGGAGCATGTTGTATCCTGGATGTTACCTAGAATGTTTGCGGAATCCAACCAGCGTAGATCGACGCTCAGCCTGCCAATTGGTTGCTAATTGAAGCAGACCTTGGACGAACCTTTGCCTTAACTTGTCCTTCCATAGCCTTGTCGTAACTCATTAAATTATGATTCAAACAGCATTAGCAGGGTCAATGAAGGCGAAGGGGACGAAGAGGATGTTGTACGTTGCGGGAAGAGAGAAAGTTGGAGGAGGCCAACCGCTGCAGCCTGGGCATGAATGTCCTCCCGAGTCCGAGAGGCCAAATTTGGAAGGTGGAAATGGACCCGAGCTCGCCCAGGAAGCAACACTTTCATTTACGCTTGGAAATTATTCGTACAACAACGTAAATACACATCCAGGCTTTACTTCAATAATCCCTTCTTCACCAAAACATCCTCGACGATCTTTTCAACCAGCCCTCGCACAGAATTTTCACTTCCTCCAACACCACTCAACGCAGCGCTCACACTCTTCTCCACATATTTGCCAACCATATCTGGTTCAATATTCACTTTGGCACCGATGGGCTTCTTGCTTAAAGTAATCTTCTCTTGGGTGTGTGTGATGAGCATGACACCGAATGTCCTCTTGACATCGTCCACCTCGGTCAAGGTCAGCGATGTTCCGTCGATTGCAACGAAACCTTTTGGGATCAGGTAAGGTAGCAACGAGGGTCGCGTAGGAGTTGGTTCGGGGAATTGGAATCGGAGTAGTAGAGAATCACCATCCGGTGTTTTCTCAATCAATGTTGCCGTCTCATCGACATGTCCCTTGATCGTCCGTTTGAATCAACGTAAATCGTAAGATAGGTGAAGAAGGGAGTACCTGCACGAAATGTCCTCCAAACCGTGTATGACCACCCATTGCACGCTCGAGATTTACTTGGTCACCTTCTTGCCGTTCGCCTGTAGTGGTATGTGAGCCACATTTTCAGATTTACAGCTTTATCAATTGGCTTACCTAAATCTGTCCTGTCCAAAGTCTCATTCGCCAACCAGACCTTGAACCAACCTCCCTTCTCCTCTGGGTTGAATTCTGTGACCGTCAGGCACGCTCCATTGACTGCTATGGAATCACCAATATGACAATCTCCTAGGATTGGGGAGGATTCAGATATTACCAAAGTGCATCCTCCCGAGTCACGAATAATGGAAGAGACCCTTCCGAGATGTTCGATCTAGCAAACGATGAAGCAATGTCAGTATTTAATAACTAGTACAATCAATAAGCATACAAGACCTGTAAACATAGCTATAGTATGTTTCTTCGATAGATACTTGTACCTCGTTGGAGAGGTTGCGGTATGAGCAACAGTTTGAACGGAGTTGCTCTATAATCCACTAATTTGCCCGATCGTATCTGCAGTCGCGATCAGTCACTAGTGACAGTCGCTGTGACAGTTATGATCTCTTTCTGCGGCTAATTGTGCGGTCTTGCTTGAGTCTTGTCAACCACAAACAACAAATAACCGCTTTTTTCTCCTTTCTTCCTCCCTTTTACATCCCAAACATTATCCGAATGGCGAATGGAAAACAGCAATTAAAGACAACGCCTCCACCTCCGCCCTCATTTTCTGGTCAAAGTGTCCAAAGCAGGACAATATGGCAATCGTATGCTGGTGAGTTCGGACTTTTTTGCTGCAGGCGTAACGTTAAGAAATCCATTCATTTATCAGCGTTGCCAGCCCGAACCCGACTGTACTTCTCACTTGCAATAACCGGAGTCGCTTTAGCCGGGATATACATTTCTGACGTCTTAGAGGAGAAACTCCCTGCAGACATCCCTGCTAGCACACAACCTCCTTCGTCATCAAAATAGACAGATAGACTGTCAGCTTTTTTTCGATAGTTGTGGAGAAGAAACATATATGGTTGGAATCGTCCTCAATCCAAAACGAATGTGAGCTAGGAAATACAAGTTACAGATAACAATGTGGGTCTGAAGAATGCTGCCTCCTCCCTCTGCTTCACTCGATTCCCCCATACACACTCATGAAAGTGGGTGACTTCGGGGGGAAATGAGGTTTGGTGTTTGCCGTCGAAGGACTGCGCAGTTCATGTTGGTGGACTGGCTCGGGAAGTCTGGCAGGCTGAGTGGTCGATAGTTGTCTTGAAGTGTCACGTCGTATGGTATGTTCTCGGAGAAGAGCAGGCGGGATGAGTTGAACAGGCAGGTAACGGGGTAAACGAAGGTGTTGCTGTGTTTGCTGTTCGTGTTGCTGGATCCGCGGTAATCCTCGAGATGGTTGAGATTGTGTTGTTCCAATACCTGTCATAACCGGAGATTTGTTTGTCTTCCCAACTCCGTCGTTGTTATCATTGAAAGGGTCTCCTCCATTTTTGTTCGTAAATGAAGGATACCTACAATCATCCAATTTCTGTAATCCGACCCTGATTTCCCAACTAGCCTTTTCCCAATCCGGTACCAACTCTTCTTCAAAGCCGTCCCCAAGCTTCCTTTTCTTCAAATCCCTGTTGTACTTGCGAGAGAACCGCCAATTCGAGCCGATATCCTTGATGAATTTCCACCATTGATCGAAAAAGACACTGAGTAATAAGACTGCTGCGATACTTGAGAAAATGACAACTGCAACTCCTATGATCTTCCATTCTTTCGAACTGGCACTTTGATTCGATGATTCGCCTGAAGAAGACGGAGCTGGAGAGTCTGAAGAAGTAGTTGCGGAAGGGAGAAAAGACGGATGAGATGGTTGAGCACTAGTTGGAGTTGGATGCAGATCTGAGATAGTTGTAGATGGTGCTTGAGTGGAAAGTGATGCCTTCAGAGGAGTACTAGTTTGTGTTGAAGTTGCAGGTTTCGTAGGGCTAGTTAAGTGCTCAAGTAGACCGACAGATGTTTCTATAGTAGTATGTTGAACTAAAGTTGGAGCCGGAGGTTCTTCTTCAGCGTGAGGGGGTGATAGGGCGTTCGGTGCAGCAGCATGATGTTCATTTTCCGGTGCATTAGGTTGTATTGAGGGGTTGAAGATACCGTCAAGAGCTTGTCGCCTGAGATGCCAAGGATGCGAATCTTGAGGAAAGGGCGAAGCCAAGGTTGGAACTAGAATGAGCAGTAAGAGTTGAACAATCCGCATCTCTTCGCGCTGAGAAAGAAGGAGGCCAGCTCCAGAATTTTGTGTTGGTAAGTTGGTTGCAGTCGAAGAGGATTCAGACGAGGTTCAGTCTGAGAGTCACGGTCGTGACAAGAATCATAAGTTAGCAACTTCTAAGTAAAACACGAGGCTACTGAACATCCGGCATTCGGAACATGTGCGGCGCGAGGACACTCAATGACATGCCCGCCTAGCTCAATCGGATAGAGCGTCAGACTCTTATGCGGGCATCTGAAGGCTGCGAGTTCGACCCTCGCGGTGGGCTTAAGGTTGCTCTTTTACGGTGTCTACTATTTTTCATATTTGTGACAACGAGTAAGTACTGAGATCTTCATCGAGTCTGTGTTGCACACTAGTTATAACTTGCTGCCATACCATTGGGCCCAAATACTTCCTATATATAAAACAAAAGCTGCCACCTACATTCGATATTTGTGTCCCCGACATAATGGACGTAGTTATTACATGACGTATCATGTATGGGTGACAAGAGACTCTGCAGACATAATCTTTGTCTCTTCTGCTGCTGCTACTCTGATACAACCGTAATCTCGAGAAATATGTTTTACATGCATATGGATAACCTGTATAAAAATTAGCTTCAGAATAAGGTCACTAGTGGGTCTGGACTTACCATTGTTCGCCAATCCATGATGCATCTAGCTCCAGGAAAGCGTTCCTCACATGAGGTGCACCCGAAATGAAAATCTGCGTTATCAAGCTCTGCTGCTGTAATCCAACCGGGGACTTGACCATTCGCGATGATAATCTTCTGGACTATGTCCGCAAGTGACACAATTCTATCGAAATCTATGATTTCTAGATGATTGAAGACAGAATGGAGTACTGATTTATACGTGTCCGACCACTGGATGGGTAAAGAGGTGCAGAAATGCGTATAAAGATTAGAATAGGTCTGTACCTTAGACCAGCATCTGTTGCAGTAAAAGAATTGGCCGACAGCGAGAGTCAAAGGGTCGATACTCTCTGGGAGCTCGACTTTCAAGCTGATGAGTTTGATGAGCTGTTGATTTACGGAGGTTTTCCACTCATTTAGAATGTCAGGAAGGATTGGCCCGATAGCATTCATGAAGTCTTCGGCAGTGAGAGAAATCTCCGTGGGTGCGTCTACGATGCGTCGGACACGAGGAAGATTCATGAAGTCCACAGGTGTAGGAAAATCGCCATCACCGTGCTTTCTTCGTAGGGCACAAACGATACTCTCCAATGGCTTCATACTAACTTCAAGCACCACCTTGTGTTCATCTGTGAGGCGTTTTTCTCGAATTTGGTCCATGATCGATATGATGTGAGGCTCCAGTGTCTTCCATCCTGAGCAGAGTGCATCAGCAAGAATATTGAATCAATGGTTTGGTCACGGTACTCACTACGATCGTTCAGTGGTTTTGGCTCTCGAATTGATTTTTCCTTCTCAAAAGACCTATGAACGAGATCTAGGTACTTCGAATTGTCCAATTCGGGACCATAGCCGAGCTCTCTGACTTTGGACAAGACACTGTGCAAGAGAAGTCATTGGACTTTTGGGATATGAATAGTAATCTTTAGTTGGACTTACAATGACATGCGTTCAGAACGAACTTGAATGATCTCTTTTGAGCGAGTAGACTTCTGTTTAGCGTACCAAGCAGCACATGCCTGGGCAACCTGTGATGAACATGCAACGGGTTAAAGCTGAACTAAGTGTATTACCCAAAACAGAGGATCTCACCCGTGCATTCGCTCTCAAATATTTACCACGTTCCTCACGTATATGATCCCATGCTTCTTTGTCATCGAGATTGACATTCTTCCACGTATTATTTAGTGATATGATTTCATTTGAGTAGTTGCACGGTATCATCGCGGTGCTTCCAGGACGATAAGCTGTAAATATTAATTAAGTCATGTACATCTCAAAACTATAAAGACAAGAATTAAACCTACGACGCATAACTGTTGTTAGGAGAAGGGCAGAATCACGCGACCTATCTGGGACATGAGGTTTCTCTATCGTTCTGAGATGCCACCATCCATCGCGAACATCGGAACATTTTAACAACCTACATATCATGAAATGTGTCAGTCGCCGATATAGAAATAATTGGTACTGTTACATACACTTCTTCTTTGCACTTATTGCACAGTCTGGCTCGTATTTCCCACATGATACTCTGGATATTCCCTTTTGAGCAGTTCTGTAATGGATAACACCGAAGCCGAGAGAGTTAACATATGAAGAGAAATAAGATTGGATGGAACTCACATGACAATGATTGCTGAAGAGCAAATTAGCAAGCTGAAGCTCGTTGATGTTGGGTAAACGAGGAGGAAGGGACTCGGATATATTCTCGAAAGATGCTTTCCAAAAGTGGACGGATGACTTGCTAGTGAGCAGCTGTCTGAAGGCTTTCGTTGTCCTAGACAGACTCAGCAAATCTCTTGGATGCATCTGAGAAAATATCTGCATAAAAATTAGAAATAGATATATTTATTATACCGTATAAAGTTGTGGAGCATACCTCGAAGAGGATATCAAGAGGTATATCCAGCATTTCTTTGAGACAACCTTTACGTCTTGGTCGTTTGCCTGGTCTTTGCGAGTCATCCATATCTTCTGTCTTCTTCTTCTTCCTCTTCCTCGGTTCCAGTCCGTCAATTTTGCCCGTTCGGCGTTCCAACTCATCCCGTGCGGTTGTGGCCACTTCAAATTTGTTGGCCATTGACTCGGCGATGGGTTCAGCAGATACTTGGAGTTTCGAGTCATCGGCTGCACACTTGTTATTCTGGGTGTTCATGTTGAGTTTATACCAGATGTCAGTAGATGGACCTGATGAGTGCCTGGAGAGAATGTTGGTTCGTGAAGGAGATGAACGTTGAGTTTGAACATACAGAACAGGCGCCGGCAGCCAGTTATTGATCCAAATCGTGGGAATATAAAGTGGCCATTTCATTGTACTCAGATCAGGTGATCGCGTTACGTCTGATAATGATAATTTCTCCAACGAAAGAACAATCTAGCATTCTACCAGTCTGCTTGGTGCGAAGACGAACAATGATGTGTATTGTAAATTAACCAAAACCGAATCATAGTAGAAAATACAGTGAAGCAAATTCCAAAGTGGTCAAGCATCCTGGGTATTGTGTTCCTTCGATCGTGATGATCTCTTATACAGCTGCTCAAAATCGCATGCTACGCCTTGACCATTTGTGAGTAACTGCCATTCTCTGCAGTACATGATCTTCTCATCGCCTCTATCGCGGCGAGATATCAACCAACGAGACTCTTGGACCACAACTGGAACATCAGAACTTTGAACAACATGCTCCTCAATGTCGGATTCGGTAAGGGCAGCAACATCGATCTCATGTCTAAGGCCAAGGATTAGATCACAACTTAAGATGTATGGGAAGAGAACTTGATGACTTACTTCTTGTTGATATGTTGAAATATTTCAGACTTTGAGACGAAGAAAGGGAGCTCAGCGCAGTGTCGACAATTAAAGCGTTCGTATCCACCATATACAGTTTCATTCAATGTAGACACAAGTTTGATTTCTCCCTCTTCGGCCAATCGTAGAGAATGTCGACACTTTTCCGAACCTAGATGTTTGAGCTATATGTCGGGGTCAAAACATAGCACACTTTGAAGATCAACATTAACGGCGTACCAGAACTCTCCAATTCATGATAGGTCGAATGACTGGGTTATTCTTGACACAAAACTCACACCCAAAGAGTAGATTCATCTCATCCAACTTTGTTGCAGTAATTCTATCAGTGGCCTGGTCGTTTGTACCAGCAATGATGTCGTGAACTAGATCTGCTGCAGATTCAATTTGATCTAAGTTCAAGCTGCTAGTGTTCGTGAAAGCTTCCTGAAGTGCTGAACCATAGGTGTCCAAATCGGATTTGTGTGATGAGTAAAAGCAGGAATGTGCACAGATGTTCGGATATGCACGTGCCTCACTAACACTACGGCAGCCACAGCCCTTGCAGTAGAAGAACTGCCCGATAGCAAGAGTGAAAGGATCAGTGCCTTCGGGAACTTGATATTTCGATTCGATTGCTTCAACTAATCGCTTGGTGACTAAAGCCTTCCATTCCGAGAGAACTTGACGAAGGATAGGTTCGACGGCACTTACAAAGTCTTCGGGAGTGAGAGACTCATCTGTTGGTATATCCACGATTTTTCGAATGCGAGGTATATGCATAAAATCGGCAGGCGTTGGGAAGTTCGTATCACCATGTTCTATCCTCATAGTTAACAATATTGCCTCCAACGGTTGCATTCTAAGCTGAAGTGCTGCTTGATGCTCTTCTTTTAGACGCGTCTCTCGAAATGTGTTCATGATCTCGGTGATGAGAGGCTCCAGTGATTTCCATCCTAGACAGTCCGTCAATGTCAGCCATATACATGGCAGACGGAGGAGAGTAAAAAAGTACAATTCTATCACACTCACCACGATCGGTCAACAATTTTGGTTCTCGGACTGATTTTTCCTGAGCAAGGGTACGACGGATCGATTCAGTGTACTTGCCCAGTTCCACACCATACCCAATTTCCCGAACTTTCTCAATGATACTATTTTAAGTCAAGGCGTAAGATCTTCATGGTCTTCAACAAATGTGGAAGATCTTGCACTTACGCTGAAAAGCGTTCGGTACGTAGTTTTTCGAGCTCGACCAAACGAGTGGACTTCTTCTTCTCATACCAAGCTTCACACAACTTTGCAACCTATGTGAAGTTAGTAACTCATTCAATAACAATCTAAAACAAGATGATATTCTCTTACATGTGCATTCTCTCGCAGATATTTGGCACGTTCCTGACGAATAGAAGCCCAGGCCTGTTCATCTCCTAGATCAATATCTTTCCACTCTTTGTTCAGAGTTTTGATTTCAACAGAATGGAAATAAACGTCCCTCAGTCGCCCTTTCCATCCTAAATGAGTTTCTCATCAGCATGTTTATAATGAATGAGAAAGCATAAATCAACGTACGGTAGCGGATAGTTGTTAGGTATTCAAGTTCCACGTATCGACCCCCTTTCGGAATATGGGGGAGCTCCCCTCGTTTACATGTTCCTTTATGAACATCAGAGGCGTCTACCAATCTACAAGTTTACGTTATGTCAGATACACATTTGAGAAGAAAAATGATTCTATACATACACCGAGTTTTTGCATTTGGTACAATACCTGGCTCGGAATTCCCACAATACAGTTTGAACATGAATCGAGGCATTTGCGCATCTCTAGTACAGGAAAGGTCGATCGAGCAAGCAGGAGTATGAGGATAACACGTACATGACAATGAGGACTGAAGAGCAAATTAGCGAACTGAAGCTCATTCATGCCAGGAAAGATTGGTGGAAGCGGTTCGGAAACATTCTTGAAAGACCCCTTCCAGTAGATGACCGAGTATTTGCTAGTGAGCAGTTGTCTGAAGGCCTTTGTTGTTCTCGACAAGAATAGAAGATCTTGAGGGTGCATCTGCGAAAATATCTATACATATCATGATGAATATGTCTCTATAAAAACAGAAGCCCTGTATGGAACCCGGCTACTCACCTCAAACAGAATGTCAAGTGGCATATTTGGCATATCCTGGAGACACCCTTTGCGTTTTACGAGCTTAGGCTTTTTCGAGCTTTCTTCATCTTCATCTTCAACCTCTTTCTGTTTCTGCATTTTCCTCCGGGGTTCTGACTTGGCAGTTTTCAGGTCGTTGGATTGAATCTTCAACTCAGGCTCAACACCTTGATCGCCGTTTTCAGGGGTTTGGAGTTCGTCTGCATTGCGCTTTCTGGTCGCTGATCGAGTCTTCATACTTACTGACAATGAGTTGATAGGAAACGATGCTGAGAGTTCTGTATCGTCGCACAACAAATTGCGAGCGAAGGAGCGTGGAGGCGTGGAAGCAGTTACGCCACAATGCACGTTACACATGATAGTCACGATCAAACTCATCAGGTGACCGTGACCATGCTTGAAATTCCACAGCTCATGATGTTGAGGCTTCAAGAAGTGGGCGTGATAAAATATGGATATATTACAAAAGGAATGTAGTAATAGGGTAGAAAGAGTGTATCCACTACGGTTAGATGTCATAATAAGAGAGAGACGAGATTTGTTCTGAATGAGAGGCGGATAATGTGAATAATTGTTATGTATCCCGGGTATACGCGTTTCAAAAAGCATTGCAGAGCTTTATCCGCAGATGTTGGGGTATTGTCGGTCGGTCGGGTTCTGGGGAATCCATCCTCCGGCGAGACCAGCTTGATAGGACCAGTCATCAGCTTGTTCTGCCTTCCAAGTCCACTGAACCCATCCAGAACCTTTCTCATACGTGATGGTCTAAGAATCAAGTTCAATAGGTAACAAGTACACCCATTAAAGGAGAGATAGATTAACTTACTTGAGCTTCCCAGTATTGTCTCAAGAAGGTTTTATAGCTGGAGGAGAAGCTTGATGAAGAGCCAGTCAAACCCGTGCAACTGCCGACACGAGTGCTGCCTGAGAAAGTTCCGTCGTAACGTGCGCCGACACCACGTCCATTCAGATACTTGGCACAATCAGTAGCGGCAGGGGTCCATTCTCCAACAACGAGCCATAAGTCGAACGAGGAAAGAGACGATCCCATGTTGCATGCGGCCTGAATATGTTGTTCGTTGGTCCTTGATACCTCCTGAATCAAAAGAAAGACAGTTATTGGATACGTTCATGGTTCTCTAAAGCTAAGACACGTACGTCCTGTGAAAACATCTGATATATGTGTGTATCCATTGCAACACCCTGCCAACCAGGTGCGGTCTGGAACCCGGACCAATAGCTATTTTTAGGTGGTTAAAAGAAAGCTCAACTGAGTCAGAAGTCACGAACCTAAGGGGTTGGAAAGCATCATGAAGGAGAACGACGGTGTTGCTCTCCTGCGAAGTCCCGAAGGGGAATCTGTATGAATATTACAATAAGCACTTCATTATCATGACCAGAAATATGCATGACTTGCCGGATATTACCATAAGAGTCATACCAGTACTGCCTAACGACGTCGAGCATATTACCACCTACATATCCCGCAGGCCTAAGGTCGAAGATAGGTCAGAGGTCATTTCAAACAATCGCGTGCTTCATACATACTCATTCAGAGGCGCGATCATGGTGACTACGTCGCTTTGGCCAGCGAACATAGAGGCAAGTGTCTTAATAATTGCGTTCGTGCGATCAATGTTGGACTGCGCGTTTGGCCAGTTGACGGGACCTTTGTGACCAGAGTTGTCGAAACTACAGGAAGAAATCATATCAGAAGGGATTGAAGTCAAGCCAGCTGTGAAACATACCCGTTCTGACTACCCGGGGCACCATGTAAATCGACGATGACTTTTATTCCATGGTTCCTGGCCCAAGTAACAGCTTTCTGCAGATACGGCACCTGACCTTGAATGTATGGTTCGCCACCAGACACATCAAATGCCCAGAATCCGATAGGAACACGAACATGGTTCAAACTGTGCGAAGAGAGGAATTAATCATTAATTCTATGAATAACACGAACACGTGACCAACGTACCCAGCAACAGCAATGGCAGCGAAGTCGGCTTCTGTGATCCAAGAATCCCAGTGTTGCTTCAGCGCGGCGGTTGCAGTGTTGCGATCTTGCAACTGCCCAAATGTCCATTCATCAATGATATTTGAGTTCCCAGTGTTGTCGAAGAGACTGGGAGTGATCCAAGGCTGTTGGTAGACGAATGGTCAAGAATATCTTCAAACTCGTGTTGAAGCGAAGCATACCTCCAAGACAAGCCAACCGCCTAGGTTGACGCCGCGAACCTTTTCGGAACCATAAGAGAACCCGGGGTTGATGGGGTTGTCAGTGGGTCGTGAGTGACCCAAGAGAGCAACAGCGAGGATAGAGAGGAGAGGAAGACGTCTGAGACCCATAGAGAACACCATGGCCAAAAGAGTGAGAGGATCCGAGAGGAAGGGGGATAAGGATTTCACCCAGTGCAGGGTTGGTTTTATAGAGAACCGAGCAGGACAGCACGTTAGAGAAGCCGCAAATAGAAACAAACATGTCAGATTTTCATCGTGCTAAGGTAAAATAAAGTGAAAGAAGCATCATCGCGACCCCCACGGCAGCAGCTCCAGCGAAGAATTTGGTACGATCGGGTCAGTGGGCGACGGAGCATGAGGCTACCGTCTTCATGTGATGTCTGCATCCCGTATTTTACAATGTAGAGTCGGCAGACAGAGGTGGCAAGAACAGGCACAAGACATTTCTCAGCATAGAGCACGGCGAATATGAGGACTATCCAGGGTAGGTTCCAGTGAAAACCGTTCCATAGTATCTTTCCAAATGGCACAGAGCAAACCCCAAATAGTGATAGATCCACGAGCAGCGGACAATCCGAGTCATTTCAACGACTCTTCTTCGAATTTTGTACCTAACGACCATACGGTAAGAGTATAATGTGACTTCGGCGTTGAATGAAGCTCCTTGGGCTGTTGAAGTAAAGATAATGGTGAGACAAGGTTCTCCGGGCAATTTGCGATGGACTAGGTAAGAAGCTTGTACGAAGAGGACTTGAGCATTGTTAGAGATAGTAGCATCCGGAAGAACATGCACATATTTGAAGTCCCGTGATGAAGTAAGGGCTGTTGAAAACATACGCTGCAAATATGAAGCATGAGTTATCGGCAATCCGCTGGACCGTGTAAACGACGCAAGAGTCCATAAAAGCAATTTGCTTTGTATTCCTACGTCGGGAGAACGGGGAGGTCGGCCAAAAGGTGTCGACGTGAATGATTGTACACATGTGCTGCGAACTGTTGATTGATCAGTTAGAAGCAGAGTATTCATGGAGATTGGAAAGGGGCAAGCAGTCCAGCATGAAACACTAGCAGTGATAATCCATTGATCCAAGATACCGTACAACAACCATGGAGAAACAATGGACGATGAAGTCAGGTGAGGATATTTCACACTGCGTACCATAACCCAAGCATTAGCATCTTCCTGTCTACCACCAAGGATTCCGCCCACTTGACGAGCCATCTCTTGAATATTGGAGGACACTACGCTAGGGTAGGTGCTCCCGAAGCTTGGTTTTTTTCGCTGGCAATTCATAATGCGCCGATTATGGTCTAAAATGAGGACAGTTGCGGATCCCGACTTGACTCTGAAGCTGAACACCACAGCGAGCCTTCCAAAAGCAGTGAAAATTACGATGACAGTTGCTGCACAGGCGAAAAGCGAAACGTAGTTACAGTTGGTGGAAGGGAAGATGGGTGTCAGTGCAAAGCAGAGTGAGCGGTGAAGACATACCGACGGCAACTCCCGACACGAGGTAGGCTTGCTATAGCGCTTTTAGCAGCCAACTTATTTAATTTACTTAATAGCAACCACCTCCGCGTATTTCAACAACGTTCGTTACCTTCGACTTCTTACCACCACCTCATCGTTTCCCTTCAGTGCACAGAGCATAGTGTTTTTTATCTAGGATGTCTACAGACACTCTCCGTCAACGCTACGAGGCAGCGGGTCAAGGTCATCTCCTCCAATTCTGGCCTAAGCTCTCAGAATCCGAACGTTCGTCCTTACAATCCCAGCTCGAATCTCTCGATATCGACCGCGTAAATCGTATTTACAAGAAAGCCGTCGCGTCAGAGAAGGAGCTCGTAGAGAATTCAGGAAAGGATGTCTTACAACCATTACCCGAAGATGCTGCCGATTCAGTCATCGGTGACGAAGTCAAGGTGAAGGAATGGCGGAAAACTGGTCTCGAGGCTATCTCTCGTGGCGAAGTTGGTGTGTTGTTGATGGCGGGCGGTCAGGGTACCAGATTGGGAAGCAGTGCTCCCAAAGGATGTTACGACATTGGCTTGCCTTCCCACAAATCTCTCTTCCAATACCAGGCAGAGCGTATTGCTCGTCTTCAGACCCTTGCTGCAGAAGAAAATGGCAATAAACCTGGATCTGTCTTAATCCCTTGGTATATTATGACAAGTGGTCCAACACGTCCCGAAACGGAAGCTTTCTTCAAGAAGAACTCCTACTTCGGTCTTGATTCCAAGAATGTGATATTTTTCGAGCAAGGTTCGTGGCCAGACAGTAAATTTGTATAATGTGCTCATGATCGTCACGACAGGCACTTTACCCTGCCTCACCATGGATGGAAAGGTTATCCTGGAGACACCTTCTCGGGTGGCTGTCGCACCGGATGGTAACGGTGGACTATATGCTGCTCTTCGTCAACCACTCTCCTCCGAGGATAAATCACGAACAGTGCTCACCGATCTCGCTGCTCGTAACATCCGTTACGTCCACGTCTACTGCGTCGATAATTGCCTTGTCCGAGTTGCCGATCCTGTCTTCATCGGATACTGCCTCTCCAAACAATCTGACTGTGCAGCCAAAGTCGTACCAAAATCGTATCCTACAGAATCAGTCGGTGTCATCGCTCGTCGTGGCGATAAATTTAGTGTCATCGAATATTCCGAAATCTCGAAAGAACAAGCTGAACGTCGAGATCCAAAAACAGGCGAACTCGCCTTCCGAGCTGGAAACATCGTCAATCATTTCTACACTACCGAATTCCTTAATGAAGTCGAATCTTTCGAAGATGAACTCGCATTCCATATTGCTAGGAAGAAAATTCCTTACGTTGATAACACCTCTGGCGAGTTGATCAAACCAACGAAACCTAATGGTATGAAGTTGGAAATGTTCGTTTTCGATGTTTTCCCCTTTACGAAACGTTTTGCTGTGTTGGAGGTTGAGAGGAAAGAGGAGTTTAGTCCTCTCAAGAATGCTCCCGGTACTGGTTCTGATGATCCTGAAACTAGTCGTCGTGACTTGCTCGCTCAACACAAACGATTCTTGGAAAGCGCTGGTGCGAAGGTTGCTGAAGGTGTCGAGATCGAGCTCTCCCCTCTTGTCAGCTACGCTGGTGACGGCCTCGAGAATGTCAAGGGCAAGACATTCACTCGTAGTGGCATAGTGGAGAGTGTAGAAGAATTAGATGCACTTGTGTAGAATGGGATTCGGATGAAAGGTTACGGTTGTACGCATGGACTTTTTTTCAGAGGTATTCGGACATGATGCATGGTTATTTCAGGATTACTTTATTGAACTTTTCGAAGAGTTTATTAGTACCAGAAACCGGACTTTTCACCTTCGTACCTTGTAGAGAAACGTTGTAATAAGTATTCAAAGTCAACAATATCAATCTTAGGATGTTAAGAGGATGGTGTTGTTGTGCTTTTGAATACGAGCATCCTTACAAATGTGCTGGAAGTTTGATATGCGAATGTATTAACGGGGGTACAAAAATATGGGTGCAGCCCCAGTCAACCACCGACTGGACCATCAGCCAATTTCGTCCCTCGTCTCTCTAACTCTTCACGAAGAGAGGCGAATAATCGTTGCGTCCTTTCCGCGTTAGGCTGTAGTGAAACCGTAAGCTGTAAGGCATTAAGATTTCAAGATTTGAATATACAATGTGAAATATTCGTACCTCTTTACAACAAGCTATCAGTTTGTCAATGAGCATGGTTTGGCCCGTTTGGACCTCTTCCAAGTCTTTCTTGAGCTGTTGGTTCTGTTATAAAGGTGGGTGAATCAATCATTGACAATTCTTTCGTAATGTGAGTTACAGAGTAAAATGAAGTAACGTGCATACCTCTTCATCGGCCTTGTCAGCGCGAACTTTTTCGCCGTCTGCTAACTGCTTCTGCTCAGCTGCTCGAGCCCGAGATAGTAGTACTTCCAACTCTTTCGAGCGTATTACACACTCAAAATGTCGCTCACGAAGTTCATATTGGCGCAAAACCTCTTTCAGACGTTCCCGAACACTGTGAGTGAGAAGAATATCAATTCTCTAAGCCCCATGATAGTGAAAGAAAAAAAAAGAACTCACACTCCATCGAAAATTTCTTCCAAAGCTTTTCGGGCTCTACAAGACCATTCAGAATGAGCTGCTTACGACAGGCAATAGATTGAACTCACTCTTTAGGATTATCTGTCCAGTTCTTCCTTAACTTCTGTCGAGGTTCCTCGTCCTAAAGACAAAGTAAACTCAGTACGCAAAACACAGGCAAAATCAACTCACAATATCCTCTGTTCCTGGATCATCTGTCAAATCCATCATCTCCACAGCCAGGATTTCATCTCCATCCTCCATTAATGCATCCTCCGGAGTCTGATCTGCTTCAAGCATTCTCCCACCATGAGAGAACAAAAACTGCACGTTCGAAGTAGTACTTCCAGAATCAGATCCATTGGTCATAGCTGTGTTTCCTGCCTGCTGTTTCCCTGTTCCTAATCCAGGATCACTTGAAGATTTCTTCGTCATGGTCCCTGACTCCATTCTATCCGTCCATGCGTTAAACAATCGGGAAAGTTTGGTTTTTCGAGATATTTTGAAGAATAATTCGGCTCGATATTTACATATAACCTTTACCACTATGTCGGGCATTTCACGGTATTTAGCATCTTGCAGTTTTGCTCGTTCTGCTCGTTTGGCCATATCGTTCTTCATTTGCATGATCTAGGTAGATATAATGGTTGAGTATTAGTAAGTTGTATTTAGTAGAGAACGGTTGTGCTGTGCTAACCTCATCTTGAGCTTCTTCGACGCATAAAGCTAGTCGTTTGCTGTCTTCCTACACTCCTCGTATAAGAGCCCTGTGAGTTAATCGTTCATCGGCCACAAAAAACATACTCGTAATCGTTTGTTATCCTAAATAAGGTCGAACTTAGAATCAATCCAACTTCTAAAGAAACGAAATTTACTCACTTTTTGCAGTTCTCGAGCTAAGTTTTCCATCTTAGTCTTGGTCTGATTTGCTTTGGTTAATTGACTTTTGGCTTATGGGTATTATGTAGAATATAGTTGAGGGGGGAAACCTAAGGTGTGGATTACTGAACTAAATGACAGACCTGCATCTTTATCCTTGACTAGTTTTTGTTTCTCTTTTGCATGATCTCGTTCGACACGTTTTAATTCTGCAAACTAGAGAAATAGGGGAAATCAAGAAATCAGTATCAAAAAGTCAAACAAATTGACATGTAACATATGTAGTGTTTTGTTTGTTACGTGCGGTTTCGTCAAGGGAACATTGCGTGAAATCAGAAAGAAGAAACTCACCAGTTCAATGTACTTTGTATGGATCGCATTTTCTGACATTCCTTGCACAGAATTCTGTGCTTCCTCAGCTACGACACAGGAGAAGGAACGAGAAATTTCATAGTATGAGCAGTTACAAATCAAACCTGAGAGATAAACATACCAAATCGTCGCTCCTCTTCTACTTCATGAACAGCATCCTCTTCCAGTGCCGCAATCCTATTCTTCAGAGTCTCATACATCTGTGAAGGATCCACGACTGGTTCAGGGTTCTTCTTCTTTCCCTTTTGCTGACCATGTGTACCATTAACTGCAGGTCCATTGGTTTGCTTTGGCTGAGAGTTATTCGTATGATTAGGTGGGTTAGGAGGTGCAGTATTTGGAGGTGCAGGAGGTGTAGGTCCTGTCGGAGGAGGTTTCGCGTGCCTTGTAGAAGCCGCTTGAGTTGTACCATTCATGACGGATGATTGAACGACAACGTTGTTATTCCCGTTTACGTTTCGTTCTGAAAAAGATATTGGTTGTTTGGGTCCCCTTTGAACGTTAACGACAATGTCGTCGTCGTTCAAGTCGTCGATGCAAGAGGTAGTTCGAGCGACGTTTGCCTTTGTCGGTAGGCAAAAACTGAATAAGCTTGAGAGATGAATATTAAGTAGAGCGGTGGAATGATTTATGAATCCAGGTTTGTTTATAGACGTGTGTGGTGGTGATGGTAGAAGCGGTGACTGTAAGGTCCAGTGGTCCACTGACTTTGAAAACTCGACGCGAATGCAAAAGAAACCGACAGCAACAAGCCGGAGCGGCCTCTGTTAAATTTCGCGACCACACCGAAGTCAGCTCTTTCCCGTCATCTTCTCTGTCTGCCAGCTCTCAAATCATCCTTGTTCACATTGGTGCGACGATCCTTAAAGGTTACATTTAAAACTGTTTCTATCGACTGTTTGGATCACTTCTCCGAGTCCTTGCCATCAACAAACCGAGCTTTCACCGATTCATCTCGGACCACGTCTTTCTTCAAACCACCTTGCATGGAAGTGGCCTTGCTTCATTGCATTCTCTTAAACCCTCGGAGGCATCTCACCAACAATAGGTCAAAAAGTTTTCATGGGAACGTCAACCTGATCTATGTATAATCACAATCATCACGGACGAATAGCCAGCCATCTATTGGAATCCTCTAAAGTTACTATACATCCCAGGTCCTTCCGTTAAAAATCCATACAAATCCGCTCACAGCCTGCGAAGATCAGAGAGAGAAAAGGTTAACCTTAGATACTACTCACCTTCCAATACCAAAGTGTCTTTGAATGCTCACGATGCACTGTCAGAAGGCGCAGATGAACCGTGCTGCAAGGCTTCCTTCGTAGCCAACCACAAATTATACGCCTTCTTCATCACGATCAGTTCTACCTCACCACCCGCTGAAGAGAGGTTATGTAACGCTTCTTCAATCGGCAAAATATGAGAAACGAAATGTTTCTCGTTTATCATTCCCGTATCAAGCTCGCGGACCTGTGAAGATCGTGTCAAATTGAGGAAACCAATGCTATATCTGAATGGTAACCCACCGCATTCTCAGGAATCTGTCCCACATACCAGAACGTGAAGTAGACTCCTCCGTCTTGACCAGCTCTAGGTGGCTGATCCATGAATCTTCTTCTGGGGGGCCAAGACATATTGCTCATGTATATCGGTTCAGTATTGGGATCATTATGGGTTCGTTGACTGCCCGGAGGAAGGGGAGCATTGGTTGGCGTAAGTAAAGGTAGAAATTCTACACGATATCCACTCTATGTCTCGACAATGCAGGAATGGTCAAATCAGTGATCATATTCGGTTTTGACTCACCTCTTCGTACGCTTCTCTCTTGGCCGCTGTTTCTAGTGATTCTCCTACATCTTTCCTTCCTTTGGGAAGGAACCAATACTTCATGTGATCATCCCAACAACAGACGACCTTCCCAGTGGATGGTTGGATGATGACCATACCTGCTCCCAACATGAAATCGTTGGAGTAGAATATGCTAGATGGAATCGTAATAGATGAATCTACAGAGAGTGGATATGCACGATAATGTACTATCTGCCCATCACTTGTCTGGTGGTGAGAATTTTGCGGAGAGTTTCTCTGAGATTGAGATTCGGGAAGTCGTTGGGCCATGTTTCTATCGATACTTGTACTTGTTTCTTCCTGGGTTGGGTTGGTGGATGGAATTTGAAAGGCAGAGCGCCAAGTGCCAGAGACACGTCGAAGCCAGTCTGGGTGTTGCATCGAAGTTTCCCAAGGAGCAGGTTCGAGAGGTAGCTTGTCTTTTACAGTGGTATATGTTCAAGAGATGTTGGGCCGTAGCAACCTGCTGTGGCCTTGTATACATACGGCGCACGCAAAGCTAACCTGCGGAACCACGCAGAGTCATGAGTCCTGAATCAGAGTGCATGATTGTCATTGTCCAGGATCCGAAATCCACAATCGAGTGTCGACAAATATTAGTAGCATCAAGATATTAGTTGAAAGTCAGCTGAAGCTTGGAAGGTGCGATTTTCAAGGCCATTCCCAGAGGAGGCTTGAGCTCGAGGATTACGCTCAGAGTCAAAATGCCTCCGTTGAGTGCCTCCAAACCGTCGGTAATGGACAACTGAAATTTACTGAAACTCTATCAGCATCAATCTGTTGCTATGCGGAGAAAAGTAAATCCCCTTACTTACCAAATAATTGACTTTCATTTCGGATGATCCCACCGAGTACCGATCGTCCATCTTGATCTTGTACGTTCAACTCACCCTCGATAATTGAAACAATTCACGGATGTGCACGTAGAACAGGTATGTGTTGACCATGCATCTTGATGAGTTTTTGCAGCTCACAATTTGCAGTACCTGAATCCCAGCGGTATCTACATTGGTCGATGTCAAAAAACGCCGAAAGGTGGACAACATATGAGCGTGGTGCCATTTGTTGTTCTATGCCACTTCAAGAACAAGAGCACAACAAAGTTCACGATAGTCACTGATATGCAGCATGCAAGATCCTCCCTGCTCTCCCTCCAACTTTCAACCCTAACCTGCATAGTGCCGTCATAATGCAGTGACAATTCGGCAAACAGACACGCTGGAATGATTCCGTGTTTCAAGAACGCCAAAATTCGAATATCGTCGTCTTCTCCCAGCAATCTCAGTCCTGAATAATATCTCTTTGTTCTTGACGCTCGCATCTCTCTGAATCTCCGTCTCCGGTGACAGTTTAGTCTGAGAGCTTTCCGAACTTCCTCGGGTTCTCGCCGGAGAACATATAAAGTCAGCATTCAAGACCATGGACCTCTGAGTTTCCGCCCCCATTTTCTCCCCATTCTCTATTCACTCTGTTTCGATAGTTATGCGTGATTGGAATTCTCCTGAAGAGTTGGATCGTGATTCTGGTGAGTACCTCTTCCTAATCAACCTTTCTGTCTTTCTAAACTTTCAATTCATCTATAGACATTTTAACGAAAGCGGTCCTTATAGCATGCGGGGTGTATTTGTATGCCTTTATATTTTGTGAAGAGTGGCCACTCAGGCTTATTTTGCGTTGAAATTTTCAGTTGGGAAATTGTCCGGTCGATGGACTTCGAATGGACGCTCGTCAGCGGTAAACGTAAATTCAGCTGGCCGCTGGTAAGTGTTGATTTGTCCAGCATTCGACGCCTCACGTCAAAAAACTGACCGAACATGGTGTTTAGATCCCGTACTTCGTTGCCCGATATTTGATGTTGGCTCTCACCATCGTTTTGTAAGTTCCCCGCCGTGGTATGACGCTTCTCCCGCACTTACCACGTAAAATCCCCATTCTCTTATGACACAGGCTTGTCATTGTTAACGAAAAGAAGTATGACTTTTTTCTTTCGGTATTCTCTTTCCTTGTTTCTGACCGCAATATGTCTTCAACAGAGTGATCAACTGTCAAGCATTGTACGCTTTTGTAGGAGTAAGTTGGCACAATTTCCACCTCCTTTGTCTCCATGACCATTTGTTGACTCAATATCTCAGTTTGTAGCACTCGCCTGTGTTGGTGTGCCGAGTATTCTACTCGGTTTACGAACGTGAGTGGGCTTTTTCTCGACACAGGAAGCATTCGATTTACATATTTATTTGGCAGAATTTCAATATGGTCCAACAACCGCGTTCTTTCTGGTTTGATTGGTCTGGCACTTTTGGCTGATTGCGGCCTGTTCATTCCAGGTTCGTCGCCCATACCTCCTCTTTACGTCCCTCCATTAATACAGGGAATCTTCAGGAGCAATCACTAAAGCCACGGCCACGCCACAACCTGATCCAGGATGCGCATATACCGATATGAAACATGGACTCCTTGGACTGTCTGTAATGTATACGGCTGGGATCGAGTTGGTCTTCATGTACCTTTCCATTTGGCAACTCTGGAAGGTCTCCAAAGATCGCACCCATTTCTTAACCCTCATTGACAACAATGCATTAGGGTACTTTACACTCAGGTGAGCATACATTGCAACTGTAAGGAGACTGATGTTGATATTCGAGCTTCTGCCCTCAAGTATCGCTGCGACTTTACCTACCGCTGCCTTAGTGCTCGTAAACCTCAACTGGGCTATTAACCTTGTTGCTCTTACCCTTGGTTCTACCATTGCTGCCGTGAGACTTCCGCAGAATTCTTCATTCCTATCACACATTCTTATTGATCTTCCCCTCAAATCCCAGTCCTGCGCGTGCATGGGTGTTCGTCAATGGTCTCACCTCGCTATCACCCCTGCGATCTCTGAGTAAGTGCTTTCTTCGGTAAGAAGAACATGCATTCTAACCTTGCTCTAGATCATCTTTCGTTGCCTTCACCCCTACCAACCGAGTTCCAGGTATTGCAAGTATGAGACATAGGAGTGGTGTACACGTCCAAGTTGGTAATATTCAATCACTTTCATATGTTTATTCGCTTACGGTCGATTTCAGATGGAAACTTTTACGGTCATGGATCAGTTTGAAAGCTCCTCACCTAGCGTTGCCGGTTCCACTGCCCATGTCGGTGATATGGATATTGATGATAAAGATGAATACAAAGGCTCTCCGATCTAAGATTTTTTCTTCTTGATACCCCCTAGGATTGCTACGAAAATTGAAGTCTGTGATATCTTGACAAGTCGTTTACCGTTCTTTTAATACCACCTTCGTTTGGATGTCCCTGTTGTATAATTGGCTAGTTCCAATGTTGGATTGTGTGCTCCCAGAATCATCAAATAAAGATCAATGTTTTTGTGCCCATTTTATTCATTGAGGAGGTTGGATGAAAGCATTGAGATGAACTAAATCTCCTTGCTCTCGTAGTAAGTACAACTACGTGAAGTCATTGAATGAGCAATTGGAAGTTGGAACGAAAAGAGCCGACGAGGTTATTCTAGGCGTCACGTGCTAGGACGCGTCGATCACATGATTATATGCACAATGATGGGCGTCTGACTTATGATCGCCATTCGCTTTCCTTGACCTCTCACTTTCATAACTTCCTTTGACTGTCCCCCAACGAAGATGATCAGGAACATCCATGCTTTAGGTATGTAACACAAGATATTAATGAAGTGCATTAAAATCACTGAACTCTGTCTTTCGTAGGAAAACCCACGACGCCTGGCCGAAGGAAGAGACAACGACTATCCTCCCCCACATACGATGAACAATGCGACTTAAGTCAAGATCAAATGGAGGTTTTTGAGGCGCACGAACAAGTTATGGCATCGCAACGAAACTCATCCTCATCTCGCTCTTCTTCTCAACCTCGGCCATCCCAAGTAATCACAGAACACAATAGACGAAAGCGAGATGAGGCTATTGCTACTGCGTTAGGATTGAAGGATTTAAAGGATATAGATGATGAAAAGATTGATAAACGTGGTAAGTATCTTTTATAATCGCGCATATATGCTGAAATTTCTAACATTAATGTGATTTGTCTTGTACAAGAAGACCGACATATATCACCTTCAGATGATATTGTTAGTTGGAAGGAGAATTTTCATCCCTCGGAGATCCCTGGATCACCAATACTTGGAACACGAAACCTATGTCCGTCAGCTTCATGTTCACCGAAACGTACACCCAAGAAGCAACAGAAACATTCTGGATTTGGATTCGCTTCTGCTTTACATATCGAACGAAATAACGCGCCGTCTCCTTCTCCGGATGAAGTTAGAGTTGAACAGGATCAAGATATTGATTCTTGGTTTGAATCAAAGGAGTTACCTGCTGGTGCTCTCCTTGGTTTCACGTCTGCTAATATTTTAGCGAGCAAAGTAGGCGATGAGGATGGAGATGGAGATGCAGGAGGTGGGGATGACGGTAATCCAGAGCAAAATGAAGACGATTGGTTCAATTCTAAGACGGCGCCTGCTGGAGCCTTCACTGGGTTTCAATCTGCAAAGGCTTTGAAAGCCTTGGATCAGACATTCGACAACCACTCTGTTTCACCTTCACAACACAATCACGAGACAACGATAGACGGAGTATCTGCGGAACCTATACCTCCATTCGTTGGTTTTACGACTGGCAAAAGCATGTTTTCCTCTGCGGGGTCCAGTAAACCTATATTGTTAGCGCCATCTGCTGAAGCTTTAAAGAAAGCAGAGGAAAGAATGAAACAATGGCACGAAGAAATCGATAACGAATTCACCGATGATACCTCTTCTGACCACCAACTACCCGATATCGAAGTTGCTGCCAACGGAAAGATGGTTCTAGGTGCCATTGAAACAAGTCAAACCAGCGGTTTAGCAGTAGACATACCAGAAAGCCCAACTCCAGCAGGATTTGGTCTTGCGTCGAAGAGACCTTTGACAAGTTTTGGTCCTGCGTCTTCTCTTGCAGGATTTATAAAGGCGAATAGCAGACCTTTCAAATCCCCATTGATTGCGAAACCTTCTAACAATGCTCAAGCCTCGACGAGTAAGAATTCTATATACTCTGCATCACCGTTGAATCCCAATCGGTCGAGTGGATTCGCTTCAGCTTCTACTTTACCTTTGCCTCAAGCAGGTCCCACCGGATTCACAACAGCAGCTTCTTCCTCTTCTTTGGTTACACCTTCAAGACCAGTTCGGCCTTCAACAACACCATCGCTCGCTTTCCAGTCACCCGTTTCGGTATCACCTCAGAAACGATCTTTGGGGATCACCCCTAGACGGACTGGATTCAATATGTTGAATTCTGTTGGGAAGTCTGGTTCGAAATTCACGACACCGTTCAAGGCGGGGTTTAAACGTCCTGAAGTCGGGACGTCGAAATTGGAGAGGTTGAATGTAACGCCGATGGCTCCTCCTCCAAAGCCACCTGTAGCACCTGTTGTTGTCGATAAGGGCAAAGGGAAGATGAAAGAGAAAGTAGTATCGGGTATGTGTATTTTCACTCTTGTTGTTTTGTATTATAATCGATTTGCTTGTTTGAATAGCTCGTGCGGACGGGAAGCGGACACTTGAGAATTGTGGTAGAAGACCCCAATCGTATACAGTTGAACAACTTGAACGTATGGGGATGTACGTGTCTTTTCACCCTTTCGTCCACTATATACTCACACCCATTTTATTTTCAGAAACATATCTGAACTCTCACAAATTACACCACAGCTAGCACCATATTATTGTTTTCACTCAAAATCATCCACACCTTTCACTGCATCTCAAATTCCTTCGACAGAAAAGACTTTAGGTTCGGCTGCGGCTTTCGAAGAATTACAATCGACGGGTTGCAACCTTGCTACGAAAGAATGGGTTGAAAACCATTGGTCCTTGATTCTTTGGAAATTAGCCGGATTGGTTTGTTTGGAACCTGAAAACGAGAAAGATGTAGATAAGAAGAGATGGTGTTGGAAAGAGGTTATGAGACAATTGAAGTATCGGTATGATTTCATTTCATTTCTATTCGACTTCATTCTACCTTTCTCGCTGGTTTGTCAATGGTGACTGATTGTTCGTTGTTTTTGTGTTTGTTCGAAATTCAGGTATGACACAGAGCTTAACGGGTCCTCGAGACCTGCTTTGAGACTTATCACAACTGAAGACGCACCAGCTGGTTCAACTATGATTTTATGCGTCTCAAATATCATTTATCCTTCAACCACCAATTCAAACGGAAGTTCAAGTTCTACAACGACCACCACTACAACAACATCTATACCCCAATTGGAAGTAACAGATGGATGGTATAGATTACGAGCTGAAATCGACCCACCTCTAGCAAGGGCCATCCAAAAAGGTTCAATTCGAATCGGAAGGAAATTAGCCGTTGTCGGTGCGAAGGTACGTCTGACACATGTCGTATTAATTTCACCTATCCGTCTCTCACATACGAATTCCTCATCTCAATCAACAACCTAATCCTTGTTTTTATGTCATGCAATTCGTAGCTAAACTCTGAACAAAAAGAAGCTGTTGAAATTTTAGAAGCCTACGAAAGCGTCACACTCAAAATATCCGGTAATTCTTGTCATTTGGCACCTTGGTATTCGAAACTTGGGTTTCAAAGGGAACCATTTGTGGCTAGTTTGAGAAGTTGTACGGCTGATGGTGGGATGATTGCTGTTATGGATTTAGAAGTTGTGAAGGTATGTTTTGATTTATTTTATTTGTGGTTTTGCTGAGTTGATTCGTTTTGGTTGTTCAATTTATCCATTGATTTCTTTTTGTGTGTGTTCGATTTAGGCGTACCCTGTGGCTTTCATCGAGTTCATTGTTCATCCCGACGGGAGGAGAACGAAGGAAGGTCCTAGGAATGAACGCGAAGAATCAATAGCTCATAATCAATGGATGGTACGTCACATTCTTCATCCGATTTCCCCTCAATCAGCAAAGTCGCTAACTTGTCTTCCTTTTTTTTTTCACCGGATTGATTTGATAGACGAGAAGAGACATTGAAGCTACAAAATTGAGAGCAGAGTTTGAAGCAGAGATGCATAGATATGAAGGGTACGCTGAGAGACTAGACAGAAAAGCTGGAAGGTTTCGTCCTCGAGAAGATGGTGCGTTCTCCCCCCTCCCTCCCTTCCCCACTCACTCAAACTTTCTTTCCATCCCTATCCCAAATCTATCACTCTCGTTTTTCTCCTTATGATTCTTGTCCACTTTGTTTTAATATAGATTCAGCACCAGAGTATATCGAAGACCTCTTATACGAACTTGAAGATCCAACTAAAGCCAATGAAACTTTGAGAGGAGTTTCTGCTTTAGATGCAGGTTGGCTTTCGGAGGGATTGAGAGATAAATGTAAGAGAGATAGGGAGAAGATGAGTGATGATTTAGAGAGAGATTTAAATGTTCGTCCAATGGTCCTATGTTTTTCTTCCTTGCTCAACTAACCAACAATTCTGATTGTTTTTTTTTCTTTTTGAAAACTTCATTTTTTGTTCTTATAGGCACTTTGTCCACCAAGACAAGTCCGGAATTTCAGAGTTATAGAAGTTCAAGATTCGACTATCTCATCAACCTACTCTTCTCATACCACTTCCTCTTCGGCACACCTCAAAGCCCAACTAACAGTCTGGGACGCTCTTTCATTCAACACATCGGGAGATTCAGAAGCAGAAGAATATGGACTATTGATTAAAGAAGGTCAAAGGTTTATAGTAACGAATTTACTTCCTACTCAACCTGGATCTTGGAGGAGAAAAGGAGGTGGAGGTGGGAATGGGGGCGGAGGGGGGATTGAGATTGTTTATCTTATGACGAGGAGGGATACGAAATGGATTAGGGTTCCTTCTCGACGGTGAGGGGCGGATTGGGTGGCTTATTACTGGCATGATTCTGCTTTGCTGCTTTTTGACATAAGTTATGTCTTTTTTTAACCGATGTATCTTTGCTTTGTTCTGTATTCTATCCATGACCACATACGTTCATTCCGGATTCAATAAGCACGTATAGTCTATTGTACTTCTGAACACATGCACAATTGTATCTATATTATGTGTCGCGTTCAAGTTTGGAATCGCAGGCATTGGATATTACAACATAGAGAAAACTGAAATCATGAGAGCTCGAAATATTATTGAAACATTTAGTTGAGGTGCGTGGGGTAGGATGAAGAAAATATTAAATATTAAATATTAAAAAGACAAGAAAGATGAAGAAGAGCAGCGAAATGAAAAGAAAAAATGTGTATGGAATGAATTGTATGTGTTGGGATCGTACAGTTTGTATGACAAGGAAGGCTCATATCAATATCATCATCATCATGTAAAGTTTGAATGAAGGTCGTTACTGCATTAATTGGATTAATGGAATGAATGAATGAATTATATCACATCACCTCCTTCCTCACTAGGAGAAATCTCTAGAAGACTTCCGCTAAAGATTACTTATGTCGTCCCTCCTCTTTTCACCTCTTACCCTATCGCTTCTTTCCCGCTCTAGTTCTACTTCTACAACAATACGATACAATACCACATGTAAAGGTTTCCATATCAGAGTTGTTTGACTTTCTCATTTTCGTTGGTCCGAGCGATAGTGGGTAATCCAAGAATTTTGCTATTCTTGAGTGTATATTTGCAAGTATCGTCTTTGAGTAATAATGTCCTGTCAAGGTACAAGTTAGAACGGACGGAAGAAACTAGCAAAGGGGAAGGAGGAGACTTACAAATCTGCCATAGATGGTGGGATAGTGGTAATGAAGGTAGGTGTGAAGTTAGATCTAAAATGAAAGTTTTTGTGGTTCAGGACGATTATGGCTTACATGTATTTCCGACGATCATTAAATAAGTTCCAGTAGCCTACGGATCGAGCAAACCGTCAATTTCACAATACAACGATACGAAGAAACACAACGACAACGAAAAGAAAACTCACAGTGAAAACATGCCACCAAGAATGTCCTTCCAAAAGGAAAGCAACAGGCCATCCCACTGAAACTTTCCAATTCGTGATCGTATTACAAAAGATATTATCCAAGTTCCAGATAAAGAATCCGAACACGAAAATACCAGCTCCAGCCAAGAATATTCTTCCAATAGTACGTTTTTGTGAATGAGTGATTTTATGACTGGTTGGTTTTTCGACGGTGAAGTTGTTTAGAAGGTATCGTGTACGAACGGCTGTCGAGAGCATTATAGTTGCAAAAACGATTTGGTGGTATACCGGGTTTCGATATACTGAACTGTGCAGGTCGTAAGTACAGAAGTTAGCATATATAGGAGAAAGATACTTACTAACTCCATGTAAAGAATATGTTGAAGAGGAAGTAAGCAGCAACGAGTGAAAGTGTTCTGAAACTCTTGGTGAAACCTGGTCGTGTGTCGAGGAGAACGGCAGAACAATAGGTAGCAACGTATATCATGGGTAATTCATCTGCTAATTGGGCTTCGTAGAGAAGTGTTGCATGAAAGATCATGCTACCTAAACCAACGAGAGCAAATCCCTGGTTCTCATTCAGAGAAGGGTGTAGAGGAGGCTTAGCAACTGAAAAACTTACAGCGTAACCGACGAGATATCTGGATGGAAGACCAGCTGAACGAGTTTGTTGAGCTCCCCATAGTGCAAGCGAGACAGTTATGAGGTTTGAGAAGGTGTTCGCGCTCTCTGCGATGTATCGAGAGAACTGATAGTTTGCCTGTAGAGGGTGATTAACATGTGATATTTATCAGGGACAAGCTTGGTCTTGGCTGTACTGACCTCACACCAGTCCAAGGTAGCGGTCACAGGACCCCAAAAGTTTGCATCCCAGAGGTGGGCCTTTGTCTGGTTGATGAAGGACATGGTGAGAGGAGACAGAGAGGCGATGTGGGAGAGGGAACACGAGTAGTCGGAGAGACCTCCTTTGTTTTTGTAAGTGCATTTTTGTAATCCTCTAGGAGAGCATGTGCGGCAGTTGACGGAGAGTGGTCGTTTTCTGGAGACGCCGTTCGATAGTCCGAGCAGAACCGAGATGGCCTGCTCTCCCTCGCCAGCACTTGCGCTCAGCTTTCAGTCCACACCAGCAAATGAGAGATACGCTATAACGTCAAGTAGCAACAGACGGTGCTTCTGTATTCATGGCCCTAGTGAACTCGAGAAAGATGAGACAGAGAGTTGAGCAGACTGCCAGGCCATGTCGTCATTCTGTGTGGTCTGCAGTTAGTCGCCGAGCAACGCTGCGATCTGTCTCGAACCGGCGTCGGCGTTCTCCTCGTCGTCGTTTCGTACAATCCTTCGCCAATCCGAATCTCCGAATGCGACGTGCAATAGTCAAGAGAAATGAAAAAAGCAGCAGGTCTCTATAGCTCAGTGGTAGAGCATACGATTGCAGCCTTGAGCTTCTATCGTGCGGTCCCGTGTTCGAACCACGGTGGGGACTTCTTTTTCACTTTTATCTCATCTCAACTTTATCAGATTAGTCAGATGTTCACCAACCCTGTTTGCTCATCCAGCGTCTCTTTTGCCAGTGCGCAAGTATGCCAAAACCACCATCCTCGTTGCTCAGAAGAGCTCCTCGCAGGTCCTTACAACATGCCGCTACTAGTTCTGATTCAGTCCAAATCACAACTCTCCCAAACAAAATAAGGGTAGCGACAGAGTCTACCCCAGGCCATTTCTCCTCCCTCGGCTTGTACGTCGACGCTGGCTCTCGTTATGAGACGAATGCGAACTCCGGTGTAAGCCATTTCTTAGACAGGATGGCTTTCAAGGTATTTATCTCTACATATCATTGTTCTCCTGCATACCTAAATAATTTGTGTAGAGCACAACCACGCGCTCTGACTTGGAAATGGCTACGGCTATGGATAAACTTGGTGGTCAAATAATGTGTTCCTCGTCCCGGGAAGCTATCATGTACCAATCTTCCCACTTCCAACAAGCTACTCCTCAAGCTTTGTCCCTTATCTCAGACACCGTCTGTAACCCTTCCTTCCTCCAAGACGAACTTGAGGCCCAACGTGACGCTGCACGCTACGAAATTAGAGAGGTTTCTTCAAAACCCGAAATGATTCTTCCTGAAATCTTACACGAAGTCGCATACAACCACAAAACACTCGGGATGCCTCTATTATGTCCTGAAAATAGAGTCAATTTTATAGATGACAAGACTCTTAGGTCGTTTATGAAGGAGTGGTACAGACCGGAGAGAATGGTCATTGCAGCTGCTGGCGTTCAACATGATCAACTTGTCGAATTGGTTGACAAATATTTCTCTGGAATCAAGTATGTTCCTCCTCCTTCCCTCTTACAACAACCTTCACCTTCATCACGACCACTTCAACAACCGCAAACGTCATCTTCTACATTCCTACCACCTTCATCTCAATCACCTTCACTCTATAAATCATTAACGCGGGCCGCTTCGTCCTATTTGTACCCTACCTCTAGTGCTTCTCCTTCAATCGAACCCGCTTCATTATTAGGAACAGGACGTGCGACATATACGGGAGGACATCGATTCATCCACGACCCAGAAACCGAATTTGATCATCTTTACGTCGGATTTGAAGGTGTTGGAATCCACGATGATGATGTGTACACTCTGGCAACTATGCAAGTGTTACTCGGCGGTGGTGGTAGTTTCTCCGCAGGTAACTATCTCATCTAAATCTTCTGTCTGTAAACTATTTGCTAATTCGAATGGTTCGATTTCAGGCGGTCCCGGGAAGGGAATGTATTCAAGATTATACACTCACATCCTTAATCACTACCCTCAAATTGATCATTGCGCTTCTTTCCATCACATCTACACCGATTCAGCATTATTCGGATTATACGCAACATTCGTACCTAACACACCTTTATCTCGTACCAATAATTCAGGAGGGTTAACTCCTCAACAAGTTTTACCTCATTTGGTTCATCAATTGAGTTTACTCTTGTATAGCCCACTTCCGGATGTTGAGTTAAAGAGGGCTACAAATCAGTTGAAGAGTAGCTTGGTTATGGCTTTGGAAAGTAGGAGTGTTGAGGTTGAGGATTTGGGAAGACAGGTTAGTTCTTACCATTGATTTCCTTTTGTTTTTCTTTCTTCAGGACACTCGCTAACTCTCCTTCGTGAAATAGATCCTAGTCCATAACCGAAAAATCCCCGTCTCAGAGATGTGTGCAAGAATTGATGAAGTAGATCATCATGCTATTCGACGAGTTGCTAACAGGATCTTTGGACCTGAGTCGAAGAACAAGGCTACGGTTGTTGTCATGGGTAATGAGGATGTCGATGATTATAAGATGACCTTGAAGAAGTATGGTGTTGGCGGATATGCTTAGAAGGACTAGTTGGGAGAAGAGGAATAGAGTGCGGTGGTGTCCAGAGGGTGAGGAGAGGTGGCGGTGTGGTGTGGGGATTTGGGTAATTTGCATGATATACTTACACACATATTGGCATACGTGCTGAGTACATACATACTAGTTGAATTTAATAACTCTCATTCCTTCGCTCGTGGTTCTTCGGTGCAGTTCGCCAGAGAGAACCTCCATCCATGTCGTTCACCTTCACTTTCAATTTTCAATGTCTTGCGCATGTCTTCTCGAATGCCTCTGGTACATGTAAGGGTCGCAATAGATACCTCGTTATATGAGCAACATGCATCTAATAAAGATAAATAGTGTGTAGTTTATATAGGTTCGTGAGGTGGGAGGTTTTGTTTGTGTCGTAATATAGCGATAATAGTCTTCTATGAATGTCCGGGGTTATTATAGTAGGTCATATACAGTATCTATAAATGTGTGGGCGTAAACGGAGACCAGCCAGGTCAGCGAGATACAAGACGAAAGTGATTGAATTAAGTGAAAAGTTTGCTCATTACCTTTTATTCGTACCAAAAGTCTCCAACTCCCAACCTCCTCACTAATCCAAATCCTCACCGACAGACCACTTCGCGAACTCCAAAACCTCAATTCCACCCTCTTCATTCAAATTCTCAATCAATCCTTTCTCCAAAGCCCAAGCTCTCAACGTATCCTCAATATTCCTTCCTTCCGATTGAGCAAACATATCAAATGGTTGTTCATACAACACACTTCCCTCTTCTCCTTGTCCTCTAACCGTCTTGGTAGGGAATCCAACGATTTGCATGTTCAACGATTTTTCGAGTTTTTCGAGGTCGGCGCAGAATTGTGGGTTTGATTGGAAAGAAGCGAGACGAGGGGATTTTAAGGCCAAAACTGAGAGTGCTGATATTCTACCTTGAGTTGGAATTTTGAGAGATCCGTGTGAATAGGTTGATAACCTCAAACCTAAATCAAGACCAGAAGGTGTAGATGAAGGAGGGGAAGGTTGAACGATATTTGAAGCTCTTCGTAAAACGATTTTTTCTCCTACTTTAGCGATTACTTCTTGAATTGCTTGAATGACTGATTTGTAGTTTCCTGAGGAGGTATGTTGAGAAGCACCGACGGATGAAAGGAGAGGAGCATTTTCAAGAAGTTCCAAAGGATATGAATGAATTAATGATGATGCTGGTGAAGATGGGGATGGAGCAATTTCAGAGACGAAAGCGCAGGTATGTGCGATATCTTGAACTAATTGTCCAAATAACTCATTCCTAGCCACAAAATCAGTTTCACAATTCAACTCGACAATAGCTCCTCTAACTCCTCTCCCAGCGATACCCTTTCCACCATTCCCTGCTTGGTCACTGAAAAGACCTTTGGAAAGAATAGAAACTCCGATTAACCCTTCATTGGCTGTTCTGTCTTTGACTTTGTCGGATTTTTTGGCTCCGGTTGCTGAAAGGTCTTGGGAGAGCCAAGCTAGAGCTCCTTGAACGTCATGGTTTGAAGCGGTTAATGCCTCACGAGCTTTGGAGAGTGAGACTGAAGTTAACTTTCGAAGTTCGGCAACTAGTTTGATTGGGACTTTGGAATCTGGTGCGCTGGAGTATAGACGATGGAATGTGGAATGAAAGGCGGGGGTACGTTGAATACGAATAGTTGAGAACATGTTTTGAAGGATGGAGAGAATGCAGAGAGAAGTATTGGAGGATTAAATATGCAGGGAGTTGGATTATGGACTTGGTACGTTGGCAAGTTGCAAGAAGGCGAACTTGAAATCAAAAGTTTTTGAAAAGAGACGCGCCGCTTTGGAGAACTTCCTTTTGAAGGACGTCTTCAAATTGCTCTTGAACACTTTTTCTTTCTTACCTTCATGACACTAGACTCTTTCGCCGTATTCTATTCGATATGAATAGCGAAAATTATTTCAAAGTCCCTTCACATATCCCTCAAGATTTACTTCTCATTCATGATCTAGTCGGAGATATCCCTACTATTCCAATAGTTCAGCATAAAACTCCTCCTCCAACGAAGGTATCGCTCTCCGAGTCGAAAAAAGTGGACAACTACGACGACGAAGCAAGTAGTAATGACGGGGATGATGATGCGGATAGTGAAAAAGAAGTAGAAGACAATATATTGGGAGGGTTAGCAGACGATGAAGAAGAACCTAAACCTTCGTAAGCTCGACTTGTTTATATTCTTTGACTTTAATTCATTCTCTAGTTCGAGAATTTAATACTAATATTTCACTTCCTTTTTATTCACAACAGGATAGCTCCTTCTGATTCCACTTCAGACTCGGATTCTTCAGATTCAGATTCGGATTCAGATATTCCACAAAGGAAAAGAAATCTAAACGGAAGTTCTACTATTAACGATAATCTCGATGATGATGGAGGAGACGACGAAGAAGGTGGAGGAGGAGTTAACAACGTTAATCAACTTCGAACCAAAAACGAAGTTTCAGAGCCACCAATTATAATTCCTACAATGGAAGAAATCGAAGGAAACGAAGAGTTGGAAAAGGTCGGAGAGATTATGAGTATCATTGATAAAGTGGTTATTGTGAAAGGAAATGCTTCACATATTGCGAATAGAGCTTCGGAGAGAGCACTTGATGCGGAGACTTTATTGGTTTTTGAGGATAGAAAGGTTTTCGGTTATGTGAGTTGATTGTGTTTTTATCTCATTCTCTTGCCCATCCCTTGGTTAATCTATCATTCATCTATCAGGTTTATGAAACGTTTGGACCAACTCATCAACCTCTTTATCAAGTCAGATTCAGTAAAGATTACCCTCTGGACCCCGAAAAGGTCAAAATTTCTCGAGAAGTCTTTCATGTTCCGGCAAGGAGCAACTTTGTCTTTGTTAGTCAGTTGAAAACTATCAAAGGCAGTGATGCTTCAAATGCCCACGATGAAGAACCTGGAGAAGAAGAGTTGGACTTTTCAGACGATGAACAAGAAAGAGCACACAAGAAAGCTCTGGAACAAAGGTTCGTCTATCTTTTGTTTTGTCTTTGAGACCTCTTCTTGGCTTTGGCAGGGAGTTGCATTGGTTCATGTTGACTTATTTTCTGCTCCTATAGACGGATAGGGTCGCGACATGGCACACCTGCACCTTCAACGATGCAAGATCATGAGATGGGTATCTCGGAAGATATGTATGGTTCAGGAACATACAATCATGCAACGTACAACGATATGGATTTCGGTGCTGGTCCTTCAAGACCTCAACCTATACCATACGACGATCCTTACTCAGATTCTTATGGTTTAACGGAAGACCCTTCACCTTCAGGTTCTTCGATAAACGCGAATATGGAAGCAGGATATGTGCCTCCTGCACCTCCAGTTAGATCGTTAGGAATGAATGATCGACCACTGAGAGGTAGAGGCCGCGGTAAGGGTCCTATGCATGATGGTGGCAGTGGAAGACAAGAAGGCTCCGCACCCATTCGTGGTCGTGGTCGTGATCGTGATAGACGACGGCATGAACGCGGCAGGGGACGTGGACGTGGGAGAGGTGGAGGAGGAGGAGGTAGTGAAGGTCATTCAGTCAGTGGTTGCGGTGGCGAGATTTCTTCCAGACAAGGAAGTTTTTCAGAAGAATACGACCATCAGACATCTCGACCACTTTCTCCTACCTCCCTTGCCATCGCTAGAGCTACAGGTCAATTTTCGGATGGTTCAATGTTCGCATCTTCCACCAGCGGTGATGGCGATGGTCAGACTGGTTATTCACCTGTCTCACCCACTGATGCTTCCTGGGGTTACGCATCCTACGGAACTCAACAACAAGGGTATGATTATAATAGCTTTGGTTATCAACAGTCATACGCAGTGCAACCGCATATCAACCCACGGTTCGCTTCTGCTTTTGCATATAACTTTGGTTTTACTCAACCACAGGCTGGCAATAATGGTTATAGCGATTACGCTGGGGGATATAGCGCTGGTACGACAGATACTAGTGGCGCGAGTTGGAACGACGAGTGGGGAGGTTCCAATTCGCAAGGTCCTGCTGCTGCACCTCCTTCTGATCCAACGTCTGGTGGAGGGTCTTGAAAATTATCTTTTGCTCTAAGTTATTCAAGTACGATTTTTGTGTAGCATATAACGATTCAAAAGTACTTTGATATATCCATAATTTTTGCGCCTTCAATCTCTATTCTACAGTGAGCGGGAATCTCGTTAGTCCTCTATTCTTGTACACAATTCATTGTGCTTTGTTTAGAACAATCACTAGGATTGCTTCTATTATCTGAGGAGTTTAGTACACACGTGTTGGTGAGCTAAGCATCTGAAAAAGGCAAATGAAGGATCGGCCACCGTCTCGGCGTCCTAGTATTAGCAGGTGGGGTCACAAAAGCAATAATCTGCCCGTTTACACCAAAAACACAGCTTCATCCTTGACTTTCCCCTTTCAAAGTCATCCTTGCAGGACTTGTAACTTGAAAGGGTCCACCTAGGACACGAATTCTTGCACAACCGCCGCCGCAGAATTTGCCAAATGGCAGAAGGATCTACTGCCGTCGCTGCCGCTGTTGATGAGTCTCAGCAGGCTCATGTCCCCTCTGCAAAAGCGGCAGGAAAGAAACCCGCTATTCACCAACCAACCGCGTCTGGCTCACCTCATCCGCCTCAAATACCAACAAGGCCCGGTTTACAGACTCGTCAAAAACGAGTCTTACCGTCGCGTTCTAGGAGAGGTGGTCCAGGGGTAGGAAGTTGTGATGTAGACGTGTTGATATTGGAAACGCGCAAAAGGAGATGTAAGTAGAATCCCTCGGCTGTATTGTTGTCGGTGCCCTGATAAAATCACCGAAACTTTCATCTTTAGTGGAGAACGAACCTCTTATTCCCGCCACCACTGAATTTCTCTTGACTACAAACTCGGCACTGTTACCTCCACCCGTTGAAGACCCCGCTTCCGATTCCGACTTTGCACTTAACAGCAGCTCCTATGGCCGTTATTTTGATCGTCCAGATGTACAACAGGCTTGCAGGGAGCAACAAATTATCCAAACACCCGAATTTACTCAGTTTACTGAAGATGCTGCTGTCGGTGGACGTTTCAGACCCAGAGGAGGAGAGGAGGTCGGTCCATGGGTTATTTGATCACTTTTCCAGTTGACCTAGGCTAATTCAATCTTATTCTGAACCCTTGATAGGAGTCCGCAGATACTTCAGATGCTGCGTACGAAAAACGTCATAGGAAATACGAAACTTTCGAGAAGCGACAACGGCTACGGGAGAAGGAAAAGCTTAAACACGAACACTACAAGCTAAAAGAACGTATCGAACAGTTGCGCGCTATGGATTTTACGGCTTTCCTGGCGCTCCCCGCTTCTGCTCTCTCGGACGAGCCTTCAGGGTCCCAGGTCGAGCATTACTACGGTGTCGATACGGGTATCATTGATCTACCCGGAGCTCACGTAAACGGTGCTGCCTCTTATAACGAAGGCGAAAGACGCAGAAAGGAGATGCTTGATATCGCTACTTCGTTGGAAGAGCGATACCGTCTACTTCTGCCTCCTGACAGGCCTCGCCCGGAGAAGAAGGATAAAGCGAAGGGCAGGGAAACGGCGAGCACATCCGTGGAACCTGAGAGCGTCCAATCTGCAGAGGAGTTTGCGGCACCATCAATATCTTCTGTTTCTCGTGGACCTGGGAGGCCACCCAAGGAGGCAAGGTCTGCCTCGCATACTTCCAAATTATCTGCTGGACCATCAAGGGCATCTACTACCCATGCACAACCTTATTCGGCGGTGAAGTCTACACCAGCGAAAGCGGCAACTGAACTCGCGAAGGCACCACCCTCTAGCAGAAAGAGAGCTTCTCGAAAATCAGCGGTACCTGCAACATCTCTAGTTTCTGCACCACCTTCAGCTCCTCCTCATCCAGTGCATCCTCCTTCGGGATCACCTTCCTCTGCTCCTGCAACCACTACTCCTCCATCAGTTCCTGGATATCCGTCGACCGTACTTCCTTTGGATACGTCCCCTACATTAGTACCTCCAACGCTTTCTGGTCCAGCAGTCCCTCCCAGTGTACCTCCAGGATTTCACCGATCCACATTCCAGTCCTCTCATCGCTTTATACACGACCATTTCCCTCCTGTTCCGGAACCATTCACCATTCACACCCACAAGCTCGAAGCTCCTCCACCATCAGCGATGGATGCAACGTTCATACCCACTTCCATCGAACCACCTGCATATTCTCCTGTCATTCCTGTATCAGATCTCCCTCCCACCATCGCCACTGCTGAAGAAGAGACTGATGTTCTCATGCAGGACACACTTGGTTCGCAGCCTCAAGCCAAGGCATGGCCAGAACCACCTGTTCAAATGACGGTGTCTGAACCAGCCTTTGAACCGGAGATTGAATTGGGACTCGAGCGTGCACGCACACCTCCAACACCGTCGATTACAACAGAGGAAATCGTTGCGCAACCTCCCGCATCCCAAAGTCCTACACCAGAACCTGAGCCCGAAGTTGTAGAGGAAGAACAGCAACTTTCCAATGCGGACCAGGCACCTGGACGGATCTCTGTGGACGAAAGTGGACCTGAGTATGCTGGTTTCCCGGAGCTGATTGACTTAATTTCACGTCCTCATCCAGAGACGGAGGTTGTAGTAGAAGCGGAAGCAGAAGCAGAACGCGAGCCAGAGGCAGAGGAAGTCCAAATAGAGACCAAGCTGCCAGATGAAGCTGTACCCGAATATGAAGCTGAGGACATCGAATCCGAGCTACCTCCTCCCCCAACGGCAGCCACTCCGGCATTCGGTAGTGACGATGGGGAATCTGAGGTTGATACCGAGGAACAAGAGAAAGAAAAGTCCAAACAACTCAAATTGCGTCTCAAATTCCCTCCGCGAAAAACGACGATCCCTGAAATTGAGACACCTATCCAACCATCACCTACCAAAAAACCTCGTCGATCTGTGCCTCCTGCACCTTTATATATACCTGGACCTGCACCCTTGGATCATCTTGAACTTGAACGTTCAGTATCTCCTGAGATTGGACTGCCCACCGAGGTCGCCGAGGCTGAATCATCTGCAGCCCAACTATCTGAACTTCCTCCAGTCAGCTTACCTTCTCGCAGAAGACGTACCACTGCCCCGATTGCTCAGGCCGAAGCAACTGATACTGCTTCTGCACCACCGAAGAGAAACAGAGGTCGTCCTACTCCAAAAGTCCAAGTATCAGCAGCCGTGCAACCTGTCGAATCTGCAACAGCTCCACTACCCATTCCCCCAGAAGTCCCCCCATCTCCAGCGGTTCGCAATAGAGGAATTCTTATAAGAGCAAAGAACGGCAAATTCTTATCACATAAAACCCGACTTCACAAAGAGGCTATGGCCGCTGCCGCTCTCAATCATGCTGTACCCGATGTCTCAATATCTGCACCACCGAGGAAAAGGATACGCAAAGATCATCATGCGGATCATCAGTCTGCTTCATCGGGTCCCTCGACATCAGCTACTGTACCTAGTCGAAGTCAGACTTGTTTGTTATGGCTTGCGGCCTCAAGAACTACGGGCAGTATCAGGAAAACGTCAAGAGCTACTACTGCTTTCGGAGTCAAGGTCCCTGCGGAGGTTGATGAGGTCAGGGACTTCGAATTGCCATGGTGGATTCACGATTCAGATCCCGATGAAACGGAGGCTGATGATAGTATAAGTGTTGGAAAGAGTCCTTCATACGTCCCCAATGGTCGAAGACGAGGACGTAGAACTACCTCTGAGCCATCTGACCGTGATGAAATGGAGGTCGACGTTGATACCAAGGACGATCTACCTCCTATCGCTGTACTCGAGGATTCTTAGACATCCTCAACACATTTTTTGGACTTCTTGTTTATATGTATTCAATTATTAGGTAGTTTCTATTTCTGACCTTTCCGAGCTTTTGTTGAGATACTATAACTTAAGGGATTCGAGTAGGGAGTATGTAATGTATTGACAGAGTAATAAAAGGTTCACGGTGGATCTATAATATCCGAACATTAAGCTTGAGCTCCCTGCTGTGCACCGACTAAACGGTCTACAAGAGCCAATCCTTTCTCCCGGCGTTGCTGTGTAAGCTCTGGGTGTCTCCCGAGGTACACGCGAGCGAGTCCAGCTGCACCAATAGTGGATATAGTGTCGCCCTTGTAACTTCGCGGTTTGACGGGTAAATACTGCTTGTAGACACCTCCAACCTTTTCCAAGACACGTTGTCCGTGGCGACGAATCAAAGTCTTTGAGACGTCAGAACCAGAATCTGCAGCAGTGACTGCTTGGATGGTTGTGTTATTTGTTGTTCCGAAGAGAGCATCGAGATCGGTAGTTTGCACGGATTCGAATTTGACGGGAGGTTTTTCTACCTTCTCCTGCTGCCCTTCGATGATGTCGTCTATCGTACGCACTTTTCGAGGCTGTATTCCGCTCTCCTGACGTTCTCTGCGAGCATTGGATTTTTGTCCTTGCTGTCCTCGCGGCTGATGTCCCTCCCCACGCTCTATCCACTGGAAATCCCCTTGGCTCCTCCGCCCGTCACGAGAGTGGACTCGTTGATCTTGCCCTTGGCCTTCGCCATGAGCTTGAGCTTGACCTTGTCTCCTCTGACCTCGCTGCCCTTGATGACCTCTTTGTTCGGCACGGCCTGTGGAGAGTTCACTGTTGTTGTCTGAAGCAACTCGCGGCTGATGACCCTCCCCACGCTCTATCCACTGGAAATCTCCTTGGCTCCTCTGCCCGTCACGAGAGTGGACTGGTCGATCTTGCCCTTGCCCTTCTCCATGAGCTTGAGCTTGACCTTGTCTCCTCTGACCCCGCTGCCCTTGATGACCTCTTTGTTCGGCACGGCCTGTGGAGAGTGCACTGTTGTTGTCTGAAGCAAGCTTTGTTAAACTTGGCACAGAAGAATCCTGTCGACGAGACGCAAGTTTACCAGCAAATCCCTTAAACTTGGGGCGTTCTAAGAACAGTGGAATATGTGTATGAGTACAAAATATCATCGCCATTAAACGATCCACATACCTAGAGAGACGTCTCCCAAACTTTGCGCCCGAGGTGCAGAGCGTTTCTTAGGCGCATCTGGTCCAGGAGTAGCTGCCGTTGAACTTGCTCGTACGATGGCTACAGGACCAAAGGCGACAGACCTCGCAGACTTGAAAAGGAGTGCATGGGACCTGCTCAACATTTCAGAGCGTGTGAGGATGAGTGAGTGTAAGGTGGAAAGAATTATTAGCGCCCAATTTACAGCCAACAGCAGAGGCTTCGTCGACATCATTCACCTCCTGCCTTTTCTTCCCCCAAATGGGCCGCATCCTTGACCGTCTCTTCGTTGTATTTACGCTATGTCTAATATCATTCATTGCATACTCTTCACAGATATTTATCATATGGCCCTGGTACGGGCGTGAGCTTACCGTAGAGCTCTTGACTCTGCTCCTTCCATTCAAGTATGTATGTTTTCTATTCATTGTTAAATGGAGTCTCACTTATCCTTCCGTAGTCTGCTTGTAGCCATGTTGTTGTGGAATTACTATCTTTCTGTAACAACAGATCCTGGTCGGGTACCGAAGGGTTGGGTGAGTGCATGTTGCTTGGTTCGCATTAGAGTTCTGAACTCATATAGTATGATACAGCAACCTAATGCGCAGGAGGGATATGAAGTGAAGAAGCTCACTAGAGGACCTAGATATTGCCGAAATTGCGATAGTTATAAACCACCAAGAGCGCATCATTGTAAGCAATGTAAACGGTGCGTTTCTCTTCCAATGAACGCAGTCAATTACTGGCTCAATATTAGACTGCCACAGGTGTGTTCTACGAATGGGTGAGCCAGTTAAAAGTATTAACTTCACATGTTCTTTCACATTTTAACGAATATCGCTCTCTAGATCACCACTGTCCTTGGGTCAACAATTGTGTCGGTCATTACAATTACGGTCATTTCATCCGTTTCCTGTTCTATGTGGACGTAGCATGTAGTTATCATCTATGGATGGTAACGAGGAGAGTATTGAGTACAAGTGCTCATAGCTATTGGGTATGCTGCATATAAACATCCTGAACGTCTATCCCAGCTTAACAAACTCAACTTTAGGACGAACCTTCGGGACTTGAGTTAATATTCATTATACTCAATTATACCACTTGCGTCCCGGTGCTCTTAGCGGTCGGAGGATTTAGGTACACTCTGTCGTTTCTTTACAAGCAATATCTATTACTGACGCAACACCTAGTCTATACCACTTTTACTGTTTATTAGGAAACAGTACTACGATTGAAGGTTGGGAGAAAAACAAAGCTGCAACACTACTGCGACGAGGAAAGATTCGCGAGGTATGTTGTTATCACTATCGTTGCGCATTCGCGAACACCACTTACACTGGCTTTCCGTAGATCAAGTTCCCATATGTACGTTCATCGTCATTGCTAAGGAAATATATACTCAGAAGACTATTCTCAGAATCTCGGATGGAAACGTAATATCGCATCTGTCTTAGGCAACAATCCTCTTATGTGGTGTTTTCCCAATACACCTTCCGGCGATGGACTGAAATATCCTCTCGCAGATGGCCAAAGTGAGTGGATTGAGTTATATAATTCCGAAAACCAGAGCTGGCCCGGAGATACAATCATATATCATCGCAATGGTTATGCGGAACCCTAAATATAACACCTCTCGACGTTGGGCACTTTCTCGATGACCCGTAAGTCACCTTCATCCTGTCGATAGCTTTTAAATAGAATCTTAATTTGTATAACTAATTTCTTACCTTCTAGTTTCTCATTTATGTTTTCATCTCCTGGTCATCCACACTTTTTGAATTCCCTCCACTTCAAAATATATCCATCTCTTCCATTATTGTCTCATGCTGACATGAGAATACCCAGATTCCGACGATGACATGGCATGGCCACCCAAAGATCCAAACGCCTATGTTTACCCAGATGAAGATCCCAACTATCAGTTCAAACTTCCAGATTCACCATGGACGTATGAAAATGGCACTCTAAACCCAAACCTTAGTACAAATTTAAACAAATCAAACTCTCAACTTCGCAATCGTTCTCATAACCTCAATAAACCTAAACCAAAAGTAGTGGAAGGTACATCAATTGTTCCACCATATCATCCAGATTACAGAGAACCAGGGGAGGATGATTCAGATATTGGAATCCACGACGATACGTCTTCGGAGGACGATTATTACCAAGATGAGGAAGGGGGAGGGCAGCCTCGGAGTAGGATTGTTCGAAGGGGTTCGGAAGGGTTAGAAGCGAGACCTATCGATAGAGAAGAGATCTTAAGGAGGTATGTAGATGAGACAATCCATGAACCTGGGAGGTACAATGTCTACGTGCCCGAACCTCTTAGTGAGAGTGAAGAGGAGGAGGAACAGGACGAGACTGAGGACTCGGAGGATCAACCGTTGGCTGAAAAAGTCGAGGCGTGGATAGCTAACACAGTGCAAACACCTTCGTAGAGCCATTACACACATACTTCTCATACGCATCTGATTCGACAAATGGACACTTATTTATTTATATATAGATAGTTACTGGTTACTAGTCGGGTTCAAATCCGTTACATTTTCTGCATCAATGGTATCAATTTGATAAACTACAATCTAATTCCGAGGCAGACAAAAAGGAATACTTGAATACTATCGACATCCAGCCTATGGGCTGTACAAATACAGAATAAAGGTACAAGAAACATACATACTAATCCGAAATATCATAGCTCAGGACTAGAAGATGAAGTGAGAGAGCAAAAAAAAAACGATGATTAATGAGGCCAGAAAACAACTCAAAAGGCCATCCTATCCATATGGATTCTCCATACCGTGCCATTCTTCTCCCCAATCTCCAGCACGTTCATCCCAACATTCAAATCAGCTTCCCACTCTTCCTTCCCATGAATCACCATCGTTGAAGGTTTCACCACCAAACCGTTCAACTTGATATGAACCTCAGTAGTTGGAGTTTCTTCTGCAACTGAAGAAGCCGCTCTCTGTTTCCCTTTCCCTTTACTCTTCTTATCACTTTTCGGACTTTGACTGGGTTGAGGGTTGAGGGGGTTCTTTCTAGGTCTTCCTCTTCCTCTCTTAACAGGAGTTTGCTGTGTCTCATCACCCTCCTTATCTTGCATTTCCACATCATCACCACCGTCTTTCCGGTGCTCCGTCTCCTCATCGCTACTTTCATCTGCTACCGCTGCTGTTTCAATGACAGCCTCTTCAACCAACCACTTCACGTTCTTGACACAAATCCTCTTCTCTTGGTTACCCAATCTGATAGCCCATACTTTGACACCCTCTTTATGATCCAACTCCAACTTCCGAAATGAAGGTAGAAGCTGAACAGTCACATGCGAAAGTGAACGGAGAACTGGTCCAGCCGGTGTAGGAGATTTCGAAGGAATAGAGGTTGTTAAAACCGTGGGTCTGGCAATAGGTTGTTGAGTAGTCGTTGTAGGCGTCTGCAACACTGGAGTAACTTGGGCCTGAGGTTGAATATGAATTTGACCTAACGGAGCCTGAAGAGACCCTATAGGTGGTTGATATGAAGGTATCTGTAATTGAACAGGTTGTTGAGGAGCAGTAACTGGTGTTGGTATATGCCGTGCAGATTGGGGAACTTGAATAGCATTGGAGTTGGGCAAAGCAGTAGCAGGATTAACAGCGGTTGTCGGTCGAGAGGTGTTTTGATACATAGCATTCGGATAATGGTGCTGAGTATATGCGCTTGTGTATTGAGGGTGATTAAATCCTGCACCATTGAGTGTAGCCTGCTGGGAGGTAGCTGAGGATGATGTGGGTATCGGGGTCGGCTGAGGATTTGGTGTGTACATCTTGAACGATGCTTGTACACCAACAGGGGGATTTGTGGTTGTCGGCGCAACGAGGGGAGTCGGTTGGGACAATGTCACCTGGGGATATGATGCAGGTGGGAGAGCAGGAGAGCGAGTCGCTGAGGGTGCGTGAGGTTGGGACGTAGTTGAGGGCTGAGGAAGACGAAGCATTAAAGTTGGTCCAGGGGGATTTGAAGGCGAAGCCTGGTGAACGGCGGTGGAAGGCAGCTTGAGTTTGATCTTAGTCGAATGGTCGTTGGAGGCATATGCGGGTATTGAGAAAGGAGCAGGAAGGTCCGACATAAGCTGGCGAAAGTAATCCTGAAGAGCAAAATATTAAGCCTGAATCATGTTATGTATGTAATCTATGTCATACCCTCAGGACAATCGCGTCTTCCCAAATCTCGGTATGCTCTTGATTGAACTCTAGCGCATTCGAAAAGACCAACTCTACATCGTTCGCAAAATCCAAAGTTGCATGGTATTCCTTTCGCTTGAGCTTCTTCTACTTAGTAACATGAGCGAATATGAGCAGAGGAGAGAGGATCAATTTACTGACAAATATATTCTCCAAACATTGTGGTTTCTTTATCGTTTTGTAGTATATTGGCCATTGTTTCTTATTGGGAAGTTCCATAAACTCTGTAGCTCGAACGCGACCACTACTCACGCGTTGGCATGTATATGTGAATACATAGGACACTTCACATACCTGTCGTCGGTCTTCTCGATTAGCTTCTGTAATCGAGTCTTCAATACTCTGGACATGTTGGGTGCTTTCTTCTTCTTCCCATCTCCTTCAGCATCCGAACCATGAATTTCTCCATGTAATTCGCCGTTATCTGCGACATTTGTAGTTCCAGACAAGGAAGCAGCCTCTTTGCTGACAAGTTTCTGTTGTCCCAACAACCAAAAAGCGAGAGAGCCATACAGGATTGACAGGAATGGAGGGCGTAGAGGAGAAGAGAATTAGATTTTGGCAATGAATATACATCGAGGTCACGTTTAAAGGGACTTACATGAAGTTGTTTAGCATCTTGAAAGATCTGGCTTTCCTTTATATTATACTTCTTTGCATTCTTGAAGCAAGTTTCCAAGTCTTGCTTGCATTCTTCGAAAGTGAGATATTCGAAAGAGTCCAGCTTGTGCTTTATGTCATCGAGAGCAATGGGGTGCTTGATCAGCTGGTAGTAATCCGCATACTGACGTCTTGAAGGTAATCGCATGAAATCATGGGACAAGACTCGTCCTCTGAATATGTGTGTATGTTCATGAAACGACAAGGGTTTGGTGGCAAGAGGTGTATTGTTGAAAGCAGAGTAAAGCAGGTGGTTCAAGAGGTGTAAAGTGAGAAGAGAAAGAGAGAAAGAATTGCCGACGGTCACTAAAAGAACTGTGAGCGGAAGATCAAAAGTTTTATCACGCACTCCTTGTTTGTAGCATCTTTCACCGTCTGCCACAACTTCAATCCTTTCTCTTTAACCACATGAGGATCTTCAACTTTCAAATTCCCATCTCCGCCTTCATTTCCTTCTGATTTGACTGCTACATCGCTAGATGATTCCGCTGGAGGAGCTGGTTTATGTCTTTTGGCGCGCGGAGCATCGACGTCCACGCCCTGCGCTGCAAACATAATTGCCTCTCTCTTCGACATGACAATTCGGAGCCTCTTCAACTGTTATAAAGTAATTGGGGAACGTATTCGGCTGAGAAAATGGTGAGACTGGGTAGCGGTAATTGTGGATTTTAGTTGACTTTAACCTGCAGTCACCAAGTCACCAGTCAACGACCTTGATTACCTATTTTGGACGCAAAATCACGTGTGGACGTGTTTCGGCACAATCCTAAAATGGGCGTCTGCTTATTACTCAATGAGGACGCGTTTTTTGGACGAACACGAAGCCGAGCAGCATGCAATCAACGCTCTAATCAAAGCATGTCCTGTCTCAATTCTCGGGAGCTCTATCTCTCTCTTCTACTCTAACTACCTTGCAAACTGATCATGATTGAGCCTACAAACGTCGGGAGAGACTTGGAGAGACCAAACGAAGCTGATAGCATGGCAAGCAAGAATATGTCGGTAGAGGTATCTACCACTCCTCCTATTACTCATAGGAAACATAAAGAGTTCTACTTCACAGACGAAACAGTAGTCCTCCTGGTACGTCGTGAATCATCAGCTGTATTTCACACTTAATTGACACTCCCATAGGTTGAAGACACCCTGTTCAGGGTGCATCAACACTTCCTTCGAACACACTCCAGAGTGTTTGGAGATATGTTCCTCTTACCACCACCCCTCGAACGCGAGACGGAAGGTCGAACAGATAACGACCCTATTCGTCTCCCAGATACAAAGTCGGAAGACTTTGCACGTCTCCTTTCCCTATTCTATCCGAAGTGCGTTCACACATTCTTACACGTTACGTTACTACACTGACATTCATATTTTCATATTTTGATGTGTTTCCTTTCACGAATTTATCTAGAGACGTTAAAAATGGTGATTTATCTACCGTCGAAGAATGGACATCCGTTCTTGCTGTTTCTTCACGTTGGGGATTCGACTTACATCGTCAACTTTCCAAAGAAAGACTTTCCCAACTCGCTTCTCCATTCGAACGTATCCTTCTTTCTCGTCAATACGATGTTAAAGAATGGCTTGTTCCAGCTCTTTTAGATTTATCCACTCGAGACGAATCACTCACTTTGGCGGAAGGTTGGAAATTAGGTATGGAGGATGTTATTCTCATTTCTGATATTAGGCAGAGTATTCGAGGGAATGGAAGAGTCACTATAACAGACAGAAGTATTGTCAACTTGATTCATGCAAAGTTGAATTCCCCCAGTTAAATTGATCCTATAATTTTTTTTTCGATTTGTGGACTCTCCTCATATCCCGTTTCTACTTTTCTTGTAGCAGCTGGCTGCGTGTAGCATCAGTGTTGTATTACCAGTAATCCCCCCTCAGTTTTATTAGGTCTCGGAATATACCACTGTCAAAAAAAAATCATACATTGAACACTCTTTGGCACAGATTCACTAGAAACATAACGATGCTACATCCAACAAATTCAATCACTATCAGTATCTACGTAGTACTCGTACAACTGAAGCACTTCCACCTCGACCTTGACCCCAACCACTGGCTTCCATCCATAATCAACGCACATCGCACAGTGACATCCACCTTTCAAACCAATTTCTGGTTTGTTGATTGCCTCCAACATTCCCGACCGCCCCTGTATCTTCTGTTTAGTCTGAGTATGGGATGTTATTGTCAGTGTAGCTAACTAAGGGATATAATATTATCGCCATCGTTCAAAATATCTCTGATTCTATCATATCGATATAATCGTAAACCGTCTTTGGTTCGAGGCGAATTTTACCATAGGCATATGAACCGGTTTGAAAGTTGAACCGAGAGGGGATAGAGTCTATCAAATCATCCAATGTAAGGTTTTCTGCTATTGGAATCAAGCAACGAGTGGACTTGTAAGTTGCGATTATACGAATCATACGAGAATCCTCGTCCATCATCGAATGTCGAGAGTTGAGACTGATGACCGTAACTGTATCTGATCAATTTGAATGGACCGAGGGACAATACCATTACCACGTACACTAGTATTTCAGCTCGAGATTGTTGGTATCAAGTATAGCGCAAGCAGATGGTGGGTCAAACAGCGAAAACGAGTCGGGAGAGGCTGAGTCCTTTTTATAGTAGAGAACAAGGTTTGTTGTACACGTAAACATGTATTGAGCGTACCGTCCACAACACATTTATACGACTGAACCCAAATCCCAAATATGCACATCCACATGAAGTCTATATCATCACGAGCTCAATCTCGCAACGACCAGATCCCTAGCAATCCTTTTCGCATTCCTTGAATGTCTGTTAAACCCACCCATGAAAGCCCAAGTTGCTTCTTTCCATTTCAAAGAATCCTTGCCATCAATAGAGGCATCTATAGGTACGGCGTATTGGCGTATAAGGGAACTACCGCCAGGCTAAACGAATGTTTGACGATGAATCAAGGAGGAAAGGATAAAAGAGAGAAAGGTAACTCACATGTTCACCCAAATACTCGGTACAATCTAACACCCAGTCATCGACAACCAGTACACATTTTTTCTTTCCTTTCTTCTCTTGTACATCATTGCTTGCATCTCTGACATACTCAAACAATTCTTCCTCGCTCCAAACAGGGGCATCTTTCAAATTCTTCGACCCATCCCCCTTCCCAAACAAATTCGAATCCAAGCGTTCATCATCCTTTGAAATGAAACTATCCTGGTTGAAGTTTTTATCCACTACTTTCTCTTTCATATGCTTGCTGGCTCTTCTGACATCTTCATCTCTGGCAGTTTTCAAGCTCCAGACTAACCCTAGTTCGCGAAGAGCGACAATGATCCATTTCGATGGATCCCAGGTGAAGTGCGAAGTTCCAGCGCGGAAGTCGTATGGGAAGGCATGCTGAGGGAAGCATCAAGCAGATGGAGTTAGTTCGAATGAGAGGAACGTGGAATAGTTCAGCTTGAAACATGATCGTACATGCTATGAACGATGGAATTTGCAATCAATTATCAACGAACACGGAACGAAGAGTCAAAACTCACGAAGTTGTGGTTGCCTTCTCCGCATGTTAACATCGCACAAATCTGAGCAGCCAGATGTTTCATTAGCATTGGAAATGCGAAGGTGGTTCAGAGACGGAACGCACAAGATTTGAAACCGAAGTTGTGTCATCAGAATACGGTTGGAGGCCGTTCCAATGCGCCAATCTGCAATGAAAAGAATAGATGAGCGTGTACCCACGACATTGCGTTGCTCGTACAATACTTACGAGTTGACCATGAAGGTACAGTGCCAGACTAGACGAAGCATAAGTTGTGACCAAGTAGTATAAGATAGCAGTTAACCTACTCATTATCTTCGAAACTAAGCCGGCCCAGATGAACGAACCAACTGGATCATCCCATAGCATACCCATAACAATAGGGAAAACAAAGCCAGCCAAGATTGCGAAGGGCACTTCAGTTAACAAGAAAAGTTAAGATGGATTACACAAATACGTCTAGATTGAATGGCTTACAATAATATTTATGTTGCGTCCGAACCACTGGGAGACATGGGATCAGATTTCCTCGGGCAAAGATCGACGTTAAGAGCCTACCGATGTCGCTCTCCAGATCGTGCTTCTCTATCACTTCTAACTTTTCATAATTCCGTTTGTAGAATATCCAACCTACATGCGCCCAGAGCATCCCCTCTGTAGCACAGTATCTGACAGGATCAAAAATATGATTATATGCGCGCGTTTTCAATAAATCAACAAGACACGACTTACGGGTCGTGTTGTGGATCATCTTCAAAACGCTGCGTTAAAAAGGGGTTGAATATGTCAGCAACCTCCGATAGACGAGTTGGGGCGGAACATACGTGATGCAGTCTATGTCTCAAGGCCCTGCGGATTCATATATCATAGTCAGAACGACGACCATGTTTACAGAGAAAAGTTAAAATGTAACGTACCACCACTATATACAGAAACCGAGCAATCAGGAAATGCGAATAGGATCACGGAATTTTGAAAGCACGTACCTTTATGGACCCTTGAAATGCGCTCGCGCCGAGAGCAGCCAACAGAACCCTTACAGGAAATGCGGCCTTGAAGGTCTTGTGAGAGTAGAGTCGATGATATCCTATGGTGATACTTGATACGCATATATGAGCAATTAGTCTCTTGTCCTCATTCCTGAGGGTGGTTGGATACATAAGCTGACCTAAAACATGCAGCCTGCCAAGTGAGGAAGCATAGGATAAGACTGGCTCGATTGACAGTATACCAAGGGTAGTAGTATGCTCCGAGAGCGGCGAGGATATGTACAGCGACGAAGAATGTGGCGTTGGACCACCAGATTGTGTAGGTTACTGGGGGCGGCGGTGTTTGGTGTTTAAGCGTCGGGGTTGTCGTTACTGTCGTGGGCGTGGAGGCGGTCATGGAGGGAGGTTGAAGAGGGGTGTCGGATGTGATGTGTGGACATGTTATGATATATGGTAGAGGGAGCAGACGCGTAACGCGTAACGGATTACGGGGTTGAATTAGCACCAGAGAATGGTGACGACGAATTGATGGAAGATGGGAAGCCCCTGCACAGTCTAGGGACACTCAAACACGCGCGAATCCTCTGCGGATGCCCTTTTTCACAAAACTACTTTCCAAATCGAAACATTGGCCATCAATCGCACCCTCGCTTGCCGGCGGAACCAGTATCTGCACAATTTATGTACGACGGGCACTAGAACAGATCCCTAAACACAGGAGGAGAAACACGCCTTCGTTATCTCAAACCAGAGCGTGAAAGTAGAGCGACATATCCGCACTTCCAACATAATCATCTATGACACAAAACACATGAATCGGTGAGCAGAGATCAGCCGTTTACATCACAGAACATACTCACCTCCGACTACTAATACTAATCGCAGTACTGTCTAGCTCCCCGGAATAATATATTGTATATCACACCCTGAATCTCCGATGTCCGTGCTAACATGATAGTAAACATTGATCAACTAGTCTATACTCACACCAATGCTCACCTGTAATAGACCATGACATCCACAACAGCCCTCCCCGACAAGATCCTCATCGAAGTCTGCGTCGATTCTGTAGAATCCGCAATCGCGTTAGTACCATTAATCATCACATATGCCCCGTCCTACACTTTATAACAAACCCCACGCAGCGCGGTCGCCGGAGGCGCAGACAGACTTGAACTATGCGCAAATATTCCACTCGGAGGTGGAACTACTCCCAGTCTAGGCTTATTCAAAATCATCAAACGTGTGCTGCCCAACGCACCTATCATGGTTAGTTAGTTCCTGTCTCTAGTCAATATAAAGTATAGTCAACTCGCTAATGAGATGCTTCATGTATACACGCACCCATACGCATTCATTTCCCTTGCTTGGCGTATCGTATCTTTCATATCTATGTAGGTTATGATTCGACCTCGGACGGGAGATTTCGTTTATACACCTTCGGAGTTGGAAGTCATGTTGGAAGATATCCAAATCTTTAAACAAGCCGGGGCTGACGGCGTTGTTTTTGGTGTATTGACACCAGAAAGTGGAATAGATATCTATCAAATGAATTTGTAAGTTCAACCTCCTTTGCTTTACATAAAAACCTATCTTGAAACAAAGGTTAATCTGGAATTTGGATTAGGTTAGTAGAGAAAGCGCGTCCTCTTGAAGGTATCGAAAAACTCACCATTCCATCTAACCCAAACCTCCGCATTGATATAGGTTTTTGTTGACAGTATGCTTCCATAGAGCATTTGACATGACGTATCGAAAAGATCCATTCGAATCATCACCACTTCAAATCCCACTCCCAAACTTACACCTAAACACCCTATCTTCAATACCAGGTATCACTCGAATCCTGACAAGTGGATTCGGGCCAACTGTCCATTCTTCCCTTCTTACTCTTGTCAATTTGTTTCAATCCGCTCATTCATTGAACACTGCTAGAAGATCTGGAGATAACCCTTTAACGATTCTTCCTGGATCTGGGATTAATCCAAACACGATAAGAGATATTTTGAAGGTATTGTTACCGGTTGGTTTGAAAGAGATTCATATGAGTGGTGGAAGATGGGACGAGAGTGAGGCCAAGGAGGAGTTTAGGAATAACGATATTGATATGAGTGGTTGGAAGGTTTGGAGAACTGATGAAGGATCAGTGAGGAGAGTAAGAGAGATTGTGGACCAAGTTCTGGAAAGTGAAAAGAGGAAACTTGAGGTTGAGCACGAACAAGAAATATCTTCATAGAAAAGATGTCTTCCTCAAGGGTTTGTTTCAAAAGTTCGTAATCCGTTCCAATCTTTGATTGCGAGAATAGTGAAGGAAACTTGAATATTAACCTGAATACATTACATTACAGCATAAAAGAACATGCAATGTCAAGAAGAGAAACCTATACATCCGATCGTGATATTAGTACGGGTACAACATGAGGGAGGGGGTCATGTCACATTATGTAACTCAAGTGAAGAGACGAGAACAGACGTACGCAGAGAAACCACGACCATAACCAATATACAACACGAGAGAGACGGGGGAGTCTTGAGAAGAGAGTAGAGAGGGAAACGAGAAAATCCAATTCGGGGGCAATAATTACGAAGTATTCCTGGCACCTGCACGACCGCCACCTGCTCTTCGCTTACCGCCTCTTCCACCTCGACTTCGAGCTTGTCGTTGTTTGGCTTTACACGTATCACAATACCAAGTACCATCAGGAGGAACAGCAAGACCAATACACGCCAAATGGAACTACGCCACGAATCAACGTCTATCAACTTCAGCGATTCGAAAATATAGAAATAAAACACTTACCCATTCCCTATCACAGGTAGGATCATCGCAAGCAATCATTTCACCATAACTGCCAGTATCACAGAAACAATAAGTTTTCCCGTCATCAGCATCTCCTTCAGCTTCGGCAGCACCTCCAACTCCATTAGCACCAACTGAAGTGTTCTCAACTTCATTCATATCAGGAGGACCCACAGATGCACTTGCACTTGCGTATCCACCTCTAGCCACCGGCATACCAGGACCTTCTAAAACGCCATGTTGCCAATCACCAGTAACAGGGTTCGAGTTGAAGGGGAGTGGTAGAGAGGGATGAGATGCAGAAGATGAAGGAGGGGCATTGAAGGTCTCGTTTCTGTGACCATTAACGGGATCTGGATCAACATGGTTCTGTCCTCTCCCACCTCGTTTAACAGTCGAAGCTGCACTCCCAGCCCGTCCACCATATCTAGCTTGTGGCGCCAGAACGTTGTTAACAGCAGTAGATGGGTTTTGAGGCATATGTGAGGCGACTGAGAAAGTGGATTCAGCGGGGGAAGCAGCTCTCTCGTTCCTAATAAGCAAGAAAAAAATTACAAAAAGTTTGATGTTAGGCTGTGTTTGAGGGAAAAAAAAGGGAGAAGAAGATGGGAGAGAAAACGTACTTTCTTCCTCGTGCGTTCCCTCTAGCGCGTTGTCCAGTGTGTTCGACACCAACACGGTGGTCTTTTCGAGGGCTTCTGATGGGACCAACACCATCTCCATCTTCCTCAGCTCTGTTAGCATTAGCTGCCCTCTTTCTCTTAAGCGGTGTACCATCTCCGTTTGCCCCATTAACCACAAGCAACGCTCCCCTTCTCTGTCTCCTTCCACCTTCTCCACTCATCCCAGGAGGCCAGTACTGTTTAGTAGCAACATGTGGATAAACCAACTTCCTACCAAGTCTAGTAGCTAGAACACCAAATTCTCCCATTTGACCTGAAGGTTCAGTTGGACCAGGAGGAATAGCCTCTAAAAGATTCGTCATGAAAGTCTTATGTCCTTTCAAACCATCGGCTGCATGACAAGCTACGCGTATTTTATCATCAGCTCCCGGTTTCAATCTACTAGCCTCTTCTGCAATTTCTAATAAAAGCCATAATCGTTCTTGTTTTGAACCTGTTTTGGATTCAAGCATTGTAGTGAGAGCGGCGATTTTGGTGAGAAGGGATTGAACGGATGAAGAGAGAACTGCATCAAGCTCTCGAAGATCGGCAAAGGCTTTTGAGAGGTCGTGTGGAATGGTTGAGATTGTGTGAGTGTATTCTGTGAGGATGGCGAGTGTATGCGCGGTGTTGAGTGCGCTGTCGACGGGGTTTGGAGGAGGTGGAGGTGGAAGCGGGGCTGGTATAGGTTGCAGTCGAGGTGGCATGGTTGTGAAGGATGGGTACGAGGACGACGGGGATAGGAAAGACTATGAGTGGGCTAGAGATATGGAGGTAAAAGTCCGGGAATGGCCCTTTGCGTTGCTTTGAACGCGGGGGTGCCCTCTTCCTCTTGTGAGATGATTTCTCTTCAGACGCCCATTCAAGTGCTATCGGAAGTCTCCGAAAGCCTCGATCATTGAGATTAGATCCGTTAAACATCTAATCTACATCGTCATACCTTACGCGAACCAAGCTTCAAGCTTGTAACGTTGAACAACGGGTATGTTGTAGCGAGTCCCCACTAGTACTATGATACAAAATATTTTACTCTACATGTCGATTGCGGTTTCAGAGCCGCGTGCTGCCCTTCTGTCCATCTACACAAACAGCAGGATCCCCGACACCAACATAAGAAGCTACAATTTCCCTATCTAACTTCTCCCATTTACTCAATCTATCAACACCTTTAACATCCAAATCAATAACCGTAATAGTTCCTTCTCTCCGTTTTCCATCAAACGATACCGGTGGAATCCTCATAATAATCGAACAATCTTTGAACGAAGCTGAAAGTAGGTAAGCAAGACAATAATACTGCAAATTCGCGGTATCCGGATGTTCGTGATCCATAGCAGCATGTTTTTGAAGGTATATATCGACGAAGCTTGATAATTCTTGGATTGTAGGTTGGGTCAAGCCACTACCTAACGAAGGGATCTTGATACCTTCAGATGGACCGAGGGGACTATGGGCATTCTTCCACAATGTAGAAAGACCTTCGATATCCAGGGTATCGAGATTGCGTTGATGCATGGATAAGATTCGTAGGACTGGGGTATCGAGCAAGAGAGGAAGAACGGAGTCGACGAATCGATCACGGATGGTGATGAGGTCTGGATGTCGAGCATCCGAAGGGATAATTTGCGTTGCAAGTGGTCTCAATGATTGAGGCTATGTGAATGAGGAAGACGTTAGCTCGGATAGGGTTATGCAAAATTGAACCACGTACAAGTACAGAAGGTCGTAGCATTTGACCTTCAACGAATATGCGAAGGTTGTTGACCGATCCAGAACTACCAATCCACACATCCCAAAGCGTATTCAAAGCTTTCTTAACCCTGTCAGTATCGCCAGAGAACAAGTCGAGAGGGCAGTAACCGAGAGAAACATTTTCGCCATCAGTTGACTTCAGATGAGAATGCATGCAAAAGCGACATGTTGTAGTTTTTGTCGCTACGGTTGCTGGTGAAAGATGGGTAGGAGAAGGTAAGAATCCCCATTTTGGCTGTGAAGGAGGGACATGAGTGAATGTCAAAAGAGAAAGAAGTTATTCTCTCACCTTGATCTCAACCGCCCAACCTTTTCCGCCGACTAAATCGGTCGCTAAGACCGCCTTTTTCCTATTCAAATCTATCCTGTCCTTAGCTCGTCTTTCCAATGGCCTCTTTTCTTCGCACAACTTCGCTAGCTGAGCCACCCACTCTCTTTCGACTTTCACAGCTTCAAGTCTTGGAAGGTACGTCAAGGGTACCAATCTTTGAATGATCTCACGTTGGAATACGATAGTAGGATCGTCAGGTTCTTCTAGTTCCCCCTCCGCAGCCGATTGAGACTGGTCAGGAGAAACGGGAGAATCATTCGAGACTTTCCGTAATCGTAGAGCGGTCCCGTCGAATTGAGGGTTTACAGGACCTGAATACGAAAAGACAATGGAAGAGCCTCCTTCCGAGATGTATTGCCAGTCAGCAGGGCTGGTGTTTTGGATGCTCGGGAGAGATATTGTATCCATTGGGTTGTTTGATTTGTTCAATGCGGACTGTGGATGTGGTATGAGCTCACACTGTGGGTTTGAATTCACCGCTCATTACGGTAAGATTGGCGCTAGGCTTTGCAAAAGGTGTGGTCCTTGTGGATCCTCCATGAGATTCATGAATGCATGCTCTAACCCCAATCGTCGTAGACTGGTTTCGGGAGAGTAACATGATCGAGGGATGACCTGGAGCCAATGAACGTGAGAGTGCCTCGAGGCTACTAACCTGCTAATGGAACAGATCTCATCCATATAAGCAATTTAATCTGGAACTCATGTAATGTTGTCCCGTCAACTCTGACAACTCAACTATCCTTTATTCAGACGATCAGCGCCCAGCCTCTGGCGTCAGGAGGTTCCTACCGACCTTACTCTTGGACTACCTTCTGGATTTTTTGGACTTTCGCTGCTTGGGCTATCCTCCCCTCTCATGGTCGCATTCCACCCTAGTACATTGTCTCTCCGCACAAGCATCTAGGTGACACCCATTATAAAGTCCACAGTACTCCCCGTGTCTATCGCTCCATCCATTCGTCAAAATACATCAACACCGAGAGACGTAAAGTATTGACATTAGACGCAATTTCCGTTCGTCATGCCTCCAACTCGTCACTACAAAATAATCACGCAAAAGTAAGGAACATCTTGAAGAGAGTATTGTATTCGCTGACTAACGATATCTTTTTGCAGAGGGCGTGGGCGTCGGTCGCGACTCGATGGGGGCGCCGGTGCTCTGTACGAATGCGACGTGTGCGGCTAGCTGAAGAAGAATCTCACACATCATACACTTCAGTCACACTCTATCTCGTTCAAGATGAAAATCCTGGATGATGAAAAGAAACAGAGATCTTCAGAAATGAAGACGGTTATTTCTATTGTCCAATATGCGCATTGCCTGTAGCCAATATTGTGCTTGCTTCTCGAGTAAGCGAAATTGAACTATCGAACTCACCAATAGCTCACGACGTCTCCTTTGTAGAAACATATCACTAGTTGCTCTAGAAAGAAGCGGTCTCGAGAAACAGATACTTCTGATCCTGATGATCCTTCAGATCATGACGACGTTCCACGGTATGCAGGCTGGAAACCATGTAGGGCACGGCACAATGACTGGGATGACGGCGAAGACTCGCAACCATCTACCTCTGGCACGAGGAGAAAACGGGATACTATGCCCTCACGAGGCACAAGACAATCCACTCCCCCTTCTCGTCTTAACAGGACCAACGACGCAACATCGATGACACAAACTTCGGCTCCCCCAGTGACAAGCAACACCGACACACAGCGTCCAACTGCCATTTCCAACATAGATAACTCGGTATCCTCCTCTCGCGAGTGACCACCAAGTAATGCTGCCCCTGCCTTGTCGTCGGTGTCCACCAAGGACCCGCGTGGTCGTCGTCCTCTACCTTCTTTCACAAGAAGTCGAGTGGATCCCGACCCAAACTCCCGCCAAGGTCTAGCTGCGATGGATCCCTCCTCATCTTCATCCCCTCCGAAGGATTCTCACGCACCTACCGTTGAAACCCATCCGCTTCCACGTTCTACTTCAAACTCCACCCCTCCTAAACAACTAGAGCCTCATTCATCGAAGGACGGCCGACATCCCTCACCTTCATCTACAGACACCACACCATCGTCTGTCACCTTGCAAGATCCTTTGACCACCTTTTTCGAACAACTTCCTCGACCACTTGGAGACAAGTTGTTCATATTTCACAAGCTTGGGTTTACGGCGATGGAAGATCTTGAAATGTTGTTACAGTTGGAAGACAAGGATCTGTGTGGTGTCCAGGCAAGGTTGGATGAGGAAGGAGTGCCGCTCTGTCAGTGGTTGCATTTTAAGCAGGGGCTGAAGAAATATTTTGTTACATCACAGGCAGGGTAAAAAAATGATATCCGAACGAAGAAGGGTGAAAGTCTTGTAATTGTTTTGTTTATTGTTTCCTGACTTCCCTTCCAAGATTTTTGGGCTTGCGCTTGTTCATTTCCCCTAAAATGTTGCTGTCTCCTTTCTCGTGTACGTCTCTTAAAGTTGTCATGTAAAACAATTGTATTATAGTACATGTGAAGTGTTAGAGTTCTTTCATCATTCTATTGTTTCCGGACGTTATATATCAATTCGGATCTCTCATTTCAGAGTGCAATCCATTCGCGGGCGGACATATAAATCCAAGACCTTTCGTCCGTTGCTCTCGAAGATCCCTCATCGCGATTGGGGTCGTGTTTGTAGACTCCGCCGGTATTCTTTCATCGAACTCATTGAACGATCGGGTATCCCGAGTCTAACGGGCTCACCCTCGAACCTTACCATTTACTATTACAGTTTAGACTGTTTCTACCATACCTCTACCTGACCTTTTATCCTCTGCTCTCAATGTTGTCATTCCGCAAGTACTCGTGCCAACGTTCGGTGCGGCTCGACTCTGTTCCATCTATGTCGCAGTTCCCAAAGTACATATGCTGTGGAAAAGATGGGAATGCCATGTAAAACCTGCTTCAATCATGCCTCCAACTTGTGTACCCAAATCAACGTGAGTGCAGCCAGTTGAATACATTCCATAATCTCACCCGATTTTTATAGTAGCCTGTGCAAAGGAACATCTACTAGGAGCCGTGATCGCAAGTATCTTTGTGGAAAATGTGACAAGATGGTCAAGAGTCTCAGTCATCATGACATTCAAGCACATTCTACATCCTTCGTTGTCAAATTGAATAACGGAGAAGAAATAGAAATTGCAAAGAAAGCAGATGGTTATTTCCATTGTCCCAATTGTATCTCTGAGAGAGCACCAAATCCTCTCGGTCTACGTGTGAGCAGATTTTAACCATCATTTTAGTCAAACAAACCTATCTAATCCCTCTCTCTCCAGCGTCATATTAAAACTTGTTATTATAACAATGATTCAGATGATGATGATATTGACATACCAAAGAACTGGAATTCCTGGCAAGCTCAATATGCTGATGATCGGACAAAAAAGAGTTCAAACAATATCAAGAAAAAGAGTAACATACCATACCCTGGGGCAAAGCCTTCCCCTCGTCATCTTATCAAAGGCAACACTGCAACGCCGTCAACACAGCATAACAATCCTAATGCTACATCCTCAACAAATCATCCCAAGCCAGCACAACCAATTACCGGTCATAGCAATGCATCCGCTTTGTCTCCTCATAGTCAAACACAATCCAAATCATGTTCTACTCAAACACCGTCGTCAACGACAGACCCTCGACGTCGTTCTTCACTCCCTAAATTCAAGAAAAATCTGCCAAATGTGGCATCGGAGACCACAAACACCACTTCTCAATTTAACCCCCCAGAAACCAAAGCAAGCATCCAGAATTCCTCTTCAATTGACAGCCCTACATCCCATTCACCAATTATCGAAAGTAAAAACCCACACCCGCAATCCAAATCGTCAACAAATCAACTGATTTTCCAAAACCCGAACCCGTTCGAAACAGATTCAAAGATTGCTTCAGCAAAGAGCAGTATCCTTCCGTCGACCTCAACCTCGACACTCACATCACCTGCCCCGAATCCGACTTCTAAAATCAATTCCTTATACAATTTCCTGAACATGCTTCGGCATCCGTTGGGCGATCGAATGGACGTTTTCGTGTCCCTAGGGTTTTGCACAATGGAGGATGTGGAGATATTGCGCGATATGGATGAAGAAAGTCTCACTCTCGTTCAAGTGAAGTTTGAAAAGATAGGCTTGTTGTATCGGCATTGGTTGATTTTCGGAGAAGGTTTGAAAAAATACTATGGGAAATGTTAAAGTCGTGCATTGGGCGATTTTTGTGTGTATTGACTTCTACGAGTACATCAGCGGGTGAAGGTCTCATTGAAGCATTTTTTGTAAATGTATTATAGATTGGCTTTTGATTTAGCTGTTGTGCTTTTTGGCCATCTCTCCGAATTTCTCGTTTATTTCTATTTTAGTAGTAGTACATGGTTCTTTCTTGCGTGTTCTCTTGCCATATTTCTAGTATACGTGGTCGGTTATCTGTGAAATGCATATTGTTCTGCAGGGTGTAAAGATATGAAGGTGCAGTATTAGTCGGCTAGTTCATCTGGCGGTAAGTGCAAGCTCGGGAAGGCTGCCAGAGTCTTTAACAGAACTTTTGACATTCAATTTTGCAGTTGATGCAGGGACTCGGATTCTCATTCACTCTCGATTAAAGGAGGTATTCTAGCTGAAGTGTTTTCTTTTCGTCCATCATATTATTCGGAACGACTCAGCATTCACAAAGAAGCAACCTAGTAGCCTATACTTCCGATCGTTCAACTTTCAAAATTTCAATTCAAACCGAAGAGACATGTCTCTTCTACTATTCGTCAATTGTTTGAATTGAAGTGTGTGCCTTGAAGCTTTCAGCTTCGTGTAGTCCCGTTAAGTTTCAAGTCTTCATACCGCATGCTACAATCGTGTGATGCTCGATTTGAATAAAGGCTTCATAGCTTTGAACCTACACTAGTGGCCTGGAAATAACTTACCGTAGTGATAACAGTGAAGGGACCACACGATATACAAATTTTGGAAACTGGTGGCTTTTGAATAAGGCCACAGATGGGTCTAGTGAGGGAAGAAGCTAAATTATCCAAAAGTATGGTTTGGATAGATTCTTCAGAAGGACGATACTGTGACGTGCCAACAAACTACCAACAAACCAATCCATTCGGTAGAAACAATAGTGACATAGTACTAGTCGTGAGAAATTGATCTGTAGTCACGGTATTGTGTCACAAGTGGCCCGAGTGCGACCGTGCTTCTCACACCATCTCCAAGTCTACGACATGATTTCGCGTCAAACCTATCCTTAAAGTCATGACTTAGCGTTGAGCCATAAGCTTTCTTATTCTTTCTTATTGATCCTCTCAATATTCGGGAAGACGACTGCAAGGTCTATGCACATACAGTCCATATTACCGTTCACTCGGGTATCCCCCTACTCCAACACACAGCATCGGTTGCATCCTTTAACTCAGGCTGTCATAATAATGAGACGACGCAGCATAGTCGCTTCGGGAGGTTGCGATATGTCAACAGACATAAATAAGGAACGAACGTTGATGTCCTAGAATTTCCCCCTCAGTAACCATCCTTTTCCTGTTGCCACCGTTGCAACCAAGCTTCAATGGGTCCAAAGCGACTGTAAGTGAAGCATACACCTTCACTAGAAGAAAAAATGCTGAATTCCTAGTCATTTTAATCCACTTTTATCAGCAAGCCCACTCGTCAGTCGTCACGCAAGAAACCTAAGATCTCTGATCTGCTTGAGAAATGCGACGAATGTGGGGAATGGAAGAGTAACCTAGGGCATCATAAGATTCAAGCCCATGCCACTGAAATGAAGGTGCAGACCGTCGATGGTGAAAATATCAAAATCATCAGGGATGAAGATGGATATTTTCATTGTCCTTGGAGGGGATGCTCGGAAACAACTACAGTTCCTTTGAGTATGCGGGTAGGCTCACTCATCTCGGCATCCCCACAGCTTCTCATGCCCGGTTATCGCTGATAGCTATACTGTTCATAGGGTCATATAGGAAGAAGTCATAATAAGGTCCCTGTACGAGGAAAAGACGATCCTATCCTCGGAGATTCTTCAAGTGATGATATACAAGAAATCAGTAGACCTCCTCCTTCGAGCTCTACAACTACCTCTAGGAGCAGGGGAGAACCTTCCTCTGTGCGATCATGTGGTATCTCATCCTCATCGTCACGGTATGATACCAAAAACCCTATATCCAATAAGCACACATCACAAGCTGCCGGAATTCCGAATCCTAAATCTCGTTCGGATATGCCACCAGTCGCAGGTCCATCGACTCGACCAGCTATTGCGGCACCTATCCGTCCTGTCAATCATCCTTTGCCTGCCACCCACAATGGAAGTCATAGTGGTTCACGCAACAATACCTCAGAAGATAGACTCCCTCGAAATACGAACATTCCGGAAGCACCATCTGAGAATAATGCAGCCAACAACACACTCCGCGATTTCCTTGATAGTCTTCGACAACCTCTCGGAGACCAGTTGGGGATCTTTAATTCTCTTGGCTTTTACACGATGGATCATATTGAGGTTCTGGGTGAGATGGATGAAGATGACTTGGCCCGCGTTGAATTGAAGTTTGGTAAGGCCGGATTGGTCTATCGGCATTGGCTCATCTTTAGACAAGGGTTGAAGAAGCACTTTGGCTAGATGTTGAAGACGATATTAAGAAGTAGCAGTGTTCTGTAGGTTTATGATGTTTTGAAGTTACCTCAAGTTCAGTTTCCCTGGTTCTGGTTGTGGTTCTGCCGTCCTCTTTTCTTCTCGATTCACACTCTCTGTCTTCCCTGGTCTCATTCAATGGACATTTTTCTGCTGTATTTCGAATTTCTACGTAATGTTTTGTATCCGTTGTTCTGAATGTGATGCTTTTTCTGCGAACATATGGTGGAATTGTCCTTTCCGACGGTTACCCGCACGCTGTCTTCTAATCGGAACTATAGAATGGAATCGACAGTAACGCGGGTGATGCAGCTGTCTTGTAGCCACAGACATGTTCGTGTTCTGACTGTCGCGCCGTCGTAGTGAGTACAGCCAAGAAATACATAAATCACATATAAAGCTCGTCGTTCGGGCAAGGGCCGGGGATCGCGGCGCGAGGAGAGCATCGAACAATCGTCGACATTGTTGTTGCCGCAGCCATTATTTCACAGTTTCACAAATCACCCTGGCTCGCTTCTTCTCTCCTCCTCGTATCTTACGCTCTTTTATTTCCTCCCACCAAGATACTCTACTCATCTACTCAAGAAGCTGTTAATCATTTGATTTCATGCACGTCCCTAACCTGATACTCGTTCCTCCCACCCCTTCTCGCGACAATCCCAGTCCACAACCGTCAATCGTCCCAACCACAACTGCTTCCACTCCTGAATTAACTCATTCACCGATTGACAAAACGAGGGCCTCTTCAGAATCCGCCATTTTCACCATTTATTCCATGTACGGTCAGGAAGAAGACGAACAAAGCAGCTGGCCTGCTCCTGAGACTCTCCCTGGTCATCGACACAAACCCTCCAAAGAGATCGACCTCGTCACCGTAGCGCGTATATCTGATTATCACCGCAATTCGTACGTATCCACAAATGGCTATGGTCATGGGAAGGCTGTCGTCGAGGTACAGGCAGAGGAGTCTACACCATATTTCGATGCCACGCATCAAAGTCAGAAACGTTCTTCATCCAAACGATTCAGTGTCGCAGACAAGCTCATGTCCATGAGGAGTTCCGTCATGTCCGACGACTCTTCAGTCCAATTAGCGTATACCAACGACAGTAGGCCTACCTCAAGTTACGCTCGCACCTCTACCATGACCCGCGCAACGACAGACTATGGATCGCCAGAGCCACATAGTCAGCGGAAGAGCACCTTACCTCCTCTTGAATACGCCCTATCACCTCGTTCGTCACATAGTAGGCCGAACAGCAGACCTGCGAGTCAAATGGATCACATTGACAGCCATGGCGGTAGAAGAAGTACTGTTAATTTCCCCGACAACCAGCCCCTATCCAGATCTGCTCCTACTAGTCGACCTTCAAGTCGACCTACTTCACAACATCGAAAATCTACGTCTTCTCATCTCCTCAACGGTCAAGTAGACGGAAACTCTACGTCTGCATCGTCTTCTCCTTCATCGACATCCCACCAGCTTCCACCTACCCCAGTCCCCGCTTCTGCATTACCTCCACGTTTGTCTTCAGTATCTCAAACAAATTCAAGGTCGTCTTCTTCCCCTCAACCCGAGCCACGACCGTCTTCATCGAATCAACTACCTGTTCCGTCAACTCCACCGCAACCTCACCGTACTGCCAAGCTTAGCACTCCTGATAGCAAGTATTCTATTACTCCATCTGAAGGCGAAGAACCTGATGCTTTCCACGTACGGAGTACGTATGCTCAATTGGATCAGCGCGGAGTTAAAGGGGATGGTATTGTAGAGGGCGTTGAGAGGACTCGGGCAAGGGTGGGCGCGAATAGGGCGAGTGAGTTGCGAGCGGCTGAGGCACTGGCGGATGAGCATGAGAAGACTAGAGAGCTTACTCCACAGGAAATCCAGGTTCTCGGAAGTCTTGACCGGTAAGCTTGGGACATTCACGCTTCGTTTTATGTTACTCATCCACGATATGAAGTTATGGATTTTATGTTACTCCAAGTCACGACCGATTGATTCTACTATCCGCCGCTCCTCTCCAAAAACCACTTTCTATTGTTACTGCAACTTCCCCGAACGCAACAGCGAACCCTCCTGTACTCAACACTCAGCCTCCTCCAAACCCGCCGATCAGAGAGACTTCACGGACAGCGAAATGGAGTCGAATGCTTGTTCCTGTATCTCGTGACCAAGGTGGAAACGTAGACGAATGGGGAATCAAACCGTCCAAACAACCGAAGCTTATTGAACGTACTTTCAAAGGTATCCCTGATTGTTGGCGTAGCGGAGCTTGGGAGGTCTTGATGAACCGATTCTCAAGGACAGGGAAGAAAGAGTTGAAACAACTGGGTAAGATATATCGTGATGCGTTGGAAAAACCGTCAACGTATGATGTTCAAATTGATTTGGATGTCCCGCGGACTATCACCGGACATGTCATGTTCAAGACGAGATATGGGCAAGGGTGAGTACTAGTTTGCGTTGGTGCGAACTTGAATGTAACAAGCTTTTGAGCATAGTCAACGATCGCTTTTTCACGTGTTACATTCCCTTTCCCTTCATTGCCCGGAATGTGGGTACTGTCAAGGAATGGGCCCAATTGCTGCCACACTCTTGTGTTACTTTGATCCGGAACGGGTATATGCCTCACTGGTCCGTCTACATGACCATTACGCTATGCATACCATCTTCAGCCCTGGCTTTCCTGGGTTACTGGAAGCCATCTATGTTCAAGAGAGGATAATAGAGCAAATGATGCCACCGGTATATGCCGCATTCAAGAAACATATGATCTCTACAACTTCGTATGCCACCAAGTGGTATATCACTCTATTTGCCAACTCCGTCCCTTTCCAGACCCAGCTCAGATTGTGGGATGCCTTTTTACTGGAGGGTCACGATGTCTTTGTTGTTGTTGCTGTTGCTATAGTTTGGGTTTATCGAGGTGCGCACTTTCTGTTTGTAGTGCATGAACTCTATGGGTGATTAACCTTTCGATACTAGATTACATCACATCGGAGTCGGCGAATTTTGAAAGCATTCTTTCTCTCTTATCCTCATTTTTCGTCCCCGAAGATGAGAATGCATTGCTGTCATGGATCGAGAAAGTCATGACAGATCAAAAGGTGCGGGAGAGTATGAAACGGTGGAGGCAAGATTGGAATCGTCTCGTGTCGACCGAGCAACATCATACCGCTCTTTTATGATATGTCATTGTTGCCATCAACTGCTTTGCACTCTTCCGTTTGCTTCTCTCACATCCGTCCCATTGCAATTTTTTTCGCTTTCTGGTCTCATTTGGTCATTTGCTGTTTCTCTCATCGTCTCAGTCTCGAACATTCATTGACTCTCACACTCTCTGTCCATCTGTCGCTTTTTTCATCTGTTTATTCATTCATCATCCCTACATCCCATTCATCCGTCATCGATCATCATCCACTCTTCATCGTTGCTCTCCAAACCTCTTTCTTGCATTTTATTGTGTTCGGAAATCATCGTCGCATCAATCAAACATACCTTCATATACTCCAGGCTCTTTTGCTAATACTCAGTACTCATCGTTGAACATTTTGACATGACTCTCCTCGGCTTCCTTGTGAACATCGATATCAAGTTATACTTATAATTTCAGTTTGTGTAGGATCATTAGCTCCCCTTTATTCTCCATTTCTCTTTTCTTTTTGTTTATCGCTTACATACTTTGCATAGAGATGTCATTACTGCACAGCTGCATCAATCAAAGCAGGACTTCTCCCAAATACCTCCTTTAAGCTTTCTTCGGGGTCGGGGTACTGAAAGCACTGCAGTTCCGTATACCATCATAATGCAGCTCTCACTGCGGGCTTGGTTAACAATGAAAGAGTTTAACATCCTGGGAGGGTGGCAAGTATCCTTGTAAGTACTCCTTACGATGTCTGGTAGTTCCTCGATACCTCGTGTTCTCGTAGTTACAAGGATCTCCCAGTCGAGCGAAGTCTGAAACTGAGCCATTCGTTTGATCTCAAAAAGGCAATATTGATCATGCGGTCGATCGAATCTGCACTTGATGGTTATGTAAGGACTGCTCAATTTGGGTATGCCCTTGTACTTTGGTGGTTTTCGAGTGAGTGTTTTGCTCAGGGTTTCATTGCCATGTTGCGGTATAAAGCATGGACTCCGTTGGGGACAAGGGGTCCCCTCCCCCGTTCTTTCGCCCTTATATTCTTTTGATTGACGGTCGTTCTCTCATTCCGTCGCCTGGAACTACCATAACTTGGACTTTCTCGTCGTTGGCTCGACGGTGAAACCAGCTACATAACATCAAGGGTCTTCTTCTACTCGATCGTCGGATTTGACGCGACGATTTACGTTGGTCTCTAGCATCGAGCCTTTGTTCTCCCTCTCTTCAGGGATCAACCACTTTCTTGTTCGCTAAACAACAATCTCATCAACGACCAATAACCGTCATGTCGTCGTATTATTCCTCACCACCTTCCTCACCTACACTCTCGTCATTCTTCCCAACATCACCGACTTCTCCACACGCATTCTCACAATTTGGACATTCACCGAGAGATACGCATGATATGTATGCTACGTTCATGTCGAATGGACAAAAGACCTCTTCGTCTTCGGGGCAAAGAGTACAAGGTCAACGGCAAGGCGGTTCGGGAGGAAGTGTGGGAAGTCTAAAGAGGTTGTTTAGGAGGTCGTGAAGATGATTTGGGAACTGGTATTGTGGCGTTGTGACCTATAGATGGTCTATGCAGCAACTCGTTCGTGGATACTATACAATGCGCCACAGTCAGGGTCGACGTCGCCACAATCCAATTGCTCGGTAGGCGACATCGAACTCTGATATACACACTTCGATGGTTCGCGGTCATTGAAACTTCAAACACATATTCCTCTCACCCATCATCCATCGACTTCGGCCACTGCCACTCTTTCCATCATCTCAACAAGTTTCACTCTTGGATCTCGATTTCGGTTTCGGACGTTTCTTCTTCTCATTCATTGAATATGTCAACACATCTACATTCTACATGTACACTCATTCATTATCCTCACATCGTCCCGTCTATATATCCCACCAACACTTCGTTTCAATTTCATCTCATATTTCTTAAATTTCTTTACTATGTTCTTATAGAAGCTTAAATGTATCCATAGCTCGTCCTATTTCCTTCGTCTGTGCGCTTTAGTACATTTTATTTCCTCCTGATTTGACAGAATGATCAGTTGAGACTACTTATATATCCATATATCGAGAGATGGAATTTATAGAATTACCTACACTGGTATCGATTCAGATTTATAATTGTCGTAGTGACTTACTATAGAACATGAAGGTCTACGCAGCAACTCGTTCGCTGAAATACAAGGCGCAGTCACGGACTCCCCCAATACAGGTTCACTTTTCCTTTTGCTATGTATCCTTCAAGTCCGACTGTTCTCTCCTTTGACGCTATAATCCGAGACAGATCTTGATGAACTTGAACCCAAATTCGAGTTTGGGGCTGAACACAGTTTGATCGAATTGGATTGAACATGGATGGTGCGAAAGTGCATGAGGCAATGTGAGGCCCATTTTATCAATCACCCAAGTGACTTCGGACGTGTACATGGTTTCTATACCTCTTCAGTGCCTCCTGATGTGCGAGCAGGAACCCTATTTTTTTCAATTGAGGCAGGTCTGAATCCGACGTCGTTCGACCGTCTATGAAAAATTTCGAGACGGACAATGGCAAACACTGGCAAACACAGTTGTCAACTATTTTCGTACTAGTGCTGTCATAGGATCGTACTTGTCAACCAAGCTGTCAACCGGCTGGAACCGTCAACAAGAGGAAACAAACGGGGATTTCCTAATTGGAACATTACTTACCACCTGGCACCCACCTTGTTTCAATTACATAAGCTTTTGCTCCCGCGACACCTTTTGCACTTTCTATAATCCTAGTAAAACTTTCCTACGGTCTTTTCCAGTGTTCTAAAACAAAACATATCAGCTTGTCTGTCATAGAGAATGTATAAACTACTCGGTACATAAACTAATATCTAAAGGGGTAAGTACTGAATCCCGGTACCCGAAGTCTCACACAGCTGACTACCGGTGCGCTTTGATCAAAAAATCAAACCGTGACCAAACATCCACCATACTCATCATCTATGATAGATGTCAAAGAAGTAGGCGCGCTCAAAGTCAGTTTAGAGCTAAGTAAGTACTTAGTAGCAGGGCAACGCATCCAAGCGCTCGTAGGTACATCCTCCGTGATACGAGCTGGAAAGTCGAAGCACGGACATCACTGGTCTTGCATCGTCGTGGGAATCCTTTTTCGCGCACGTGCAACCCGCTGCTCAAAAAAAGCGGCCTCTGCCCTGCCAATGACCTTCTCTAAGATCTAGCTTTCTCCGATACACTCGCCGAAGACAGAATTATATAAGCTAACTAATGGTACTTCAACAAGAAACAGGATGAGCGAAGGCCAAGCGCTCACCAGTTTTCTTTTTCTATAAGTATAAGTTCTCAGTATATGTGTATGTCAGTAAGGTATTGTTTTCCCCCTAGCTTTCTCCTTCATCCAACGAGTAGTTCTACGCGACATGCCTCAGCGAACATCCATAAATGCTTCCAGAGTTGACAACACATGTACAAGCACATATACTAGCGCTGCCATCGTGCAGTCTATCATTGAATTCATTCTGCATGGACATGGTGATTCAGTCGAATCTATTTCGCATTTCGCTTCTCTCACTGAGCATCAAGTGAGGGAACTCGATAATATTTATTCATTATCTACAATCACCATAACGTGAGTCTCAACTTTTGCCAAAACCTTTGTTGCTGTTAATGATGAACGACAACTCCTTGCTATAGTGCAGCTACAATATTCATTCAAAATCCGCTCTCTGGACTATGCATGACCTTTGGATACTGCGTCCTTGTCGCCGCATTATCCGCATTCTACATGTCCTGGATCATATCTCGTCACTTTTTGAATTTTGACTGTACCGCAGAGCATATCGCCCGGTGGGGCAATAGAGCCAAATCACTCTCCTCTTCTCCATACCGAAACCTCCCTCGTATCCTCTCGGCTCCCCACTACTGGATTATGTTGTAGGTTTTTTGACACACATTTCCGACAAGTTTCGACACTGATGAACGGCTTAATAAAGGTCAATGATCTTTCTCATAGCTATGTTTTCAACCTCCTTCATTCCGGCGGATGGAAAAATAAGCCTCGTATTAAGTAGAGATTTGGTCCCGTCGCTTGCTCTACTCTCTTGTGCACACATCGTTCTTGTGGTTCTTACTCTGAAATATCTTGGGAATGTCGCCGATGTGAAACCGACTACTGCACACTCAGCTGCTTGATCATTGAACGGTTGAACCTGTTATCAAATGTAAGGATTTGTATTCTTCTGCTCTCCTTTGTAATTTCTCTTCAGTAACGACAAGTTATGCACCTTTTCTTTTCTGGTTATAGCCTTAAGGCGCGGTCCCGTAATACTAACCGACTTTGTATCTGTATGTGTGGTTTGTCAAATACATCTGTAGGGTCTATCTCCAATTTCCATTGACTCAGATTCAGATGATTTCAACAATAGATCCCGAGAGTCCGAGACAGCATATCATTATTGCAGTGAAAACTCATTGTGATTCTATCTCATTGAAATCTCACCTTTTATGTCCGTGCAGTGCAGAACTGTCACATGCCACAGCCATTTGCTAGGCCTGACTGAAGACTGACGAAGGCCTCCTGTTGTATTTAGAATTGGATGGCTCCGAGTTGAGCAGGAGGACGCGTACGAGGATTGATAAATATTCCCTGGCCACTTCAATCCCAACTCCGCCGACAAGCTTATGCGTATGATATCTTTCGAAAGCGGCAGCCTAGCTTTATGCTAATAGCATCGGCCTCGTTATTTGCGAAACAACCATTGAAGTGAAATCTACAACAAGCTTACAGTGATAAGATGGCAGCCTGAATCGGTCGACGAAAATGATTTAAACTCATAATTACATACACCGATTACAATAGGTACCGTAACTACTATGTGGAAAAAGACGATAAAATAGTTATAAGAAATATGCAGGAGTTGTTACTACATACCGCGCTTATATCACGCAACCAACAATTGTCTCCGTAATCGCAAAGCGTCCTTCAATGACTCTGACTCCGCATTTGTGAGCCCATCCAACTCCAGAACACGCAACGTTCTCTCCCAGCTTCTTTCATCGCAAAGAGCCCACAGATTCAGGTCATCCAGGGAATGAAATCCTATATTAGAGAAAATGCGTGATTTCGAGCTGAGAGGGATCTTCAGATTAAATAGGAATGACACGATGTCCTTTGAGACGTCCAAGCGGACACATGGGTCACGCAAACGGGACAAGCCACGTTTGACAACCAGCCATTGACGGAACTCGAGTCCGAAAGTGAGGAGATACATCCCTGCCAACATCCATTCGCTTGGGTGTGTTGAAAGAAGTGCGATGTCTTCGAGGAGGTAGATTCCGATTGAGTAGAAAGCATCGAAATCGATCTCTCCTGGTACAGCAATTCGATCAAAGAACTCGGACAGAGTTTTGTCGTCTGGATATGGATGTCTTGCTGTAACCCCGGATCGATTCAACATCGCTCGGCGAATAAGAAACCACTCCGTAACCATGATGCCATGTTTCATTAAAGATATTCGCAACTGCTCCCACCTCTCCGGATGTTTGTATACAAGTTCCAAGTCTTCGCCGGTTTGCACGCCAATACGCGCAAACCCATCCAGTACACGACTACGGAGTGGGGGGTTAACGCTCTTGATGAAAGAATAAACCTTGATGTCTGGGAGAGTCGGGTTTGATTTTTGTAGTTGTTCTTGAATCTTAGCAAAGCGAGCTTTCTTTTTACTAACGGGTGTTGCTATCGTTTGCAGAGGCGGAGTTGTGCTTGGTTCAGAGAATGATGCAGGTAGTTGCTCTTGCCAAGGGAGAACCGCAAGAGAGGGCACATTGTCGACGTCACGTGGATGTTGGAAGATACTCGATGTAGTTATATCTATGTCGGCCGGTGCAATTGGGTCGGCATATGAGAGGCCACTGGATTCTCGAGAAAGAGGCTGAGGATAAAATGTTCCCATTCGATCACGGCTTGAACCCTGAACGAATTCGGGAGTAGATGGCAACATGTTAAGGATCTCAGGTGGCAGGGGAGAGCAGTATCCTTGATTCCTTCCTCCATCCAACATATTTTCTACTTCGTGATCATCTGAATGACGCCATTAATAATAATCCAAAGAGGGGGAAAGATAGGATACCTCTGACATCAATTCTCTCAACCCCTTCGTCGTCTGAAGAATCTGATATAACGATAACATCCTTGCTGACTTTATTTTTCTGTATAGCTCTGGTTATCACTAATTCCCCAATAATCTGGGCAGGAGATTTCATTGCTAATGGTCCCACTGATTCAGCATACGACGACTGCGCTTGGACGACTTGTGCTAGATTCGTGGGCCGTGGTTGTTGTTGGATAATGCCTTTGCAGGCACGCTTGGCATGTTGCTATGAATATGAAACGTTTGATGATGAGACATTTGAGAAAAGAGTGCAGCAAGGAGTCGCCGCGAGAAGAAAGGATGACCTCGCGTCGTAATGGGCAAACAAAAGACTCACCGCGATCGAAGGTGCGTGAGGGGTAACATATTCGCATCTAGGACAGTGAAACTTTCCATCTTGGGTACTTCTGTGCACAATCGTAGTTTCGCCGTCAGGAAATGTTGCTTCCCATTGGTGTTGGTGGACAACGTAATGGTGGTAATTGACATTGTGAACCTCGGTCCCGCAATGCCTGCACTGTCCTATCTTCCCCTGCTTCTTTCGTTTCGAGCAGGATGATCTCGCTTTTTTCTGTGACCTAAACCGTAGTGAGCACCTTGGGTATATATTGGGAACTCCTCGAGAATCTGAACGCGTCGAAAGGGTACACCGTAGCTTGAAAACTGGAGTTACTCACATGGAGACGAAGCAAGGGAAGTGAATGGCACAAGAAGCAGGACCTGTTATGTCGTGCAGCTCAAATTATATACAGAGGACAGCTTGTGGAGAGGGAATTGCTTGAGCTCGAAGTCAATCAGACCGACGAGGAGATGGTCGTCAGACAAAGAACGACGGGTCAGACTGGAAAGAATGACTTGGGAGATTATGGGCGCTTGCATTTCTATTTACAAACAAAGCCAAATCTGAGATTGACTCTAGATCCCCTCAACAGCCTGAGGCGCCAGCGAGTGGCTATTCTCGCATTGTCAAAAGTTGAATGACAGCTTGAAACCGCGAGTTGCGACTTGACTGTCATCTTCTTGCTTCCCCCTCTCACCTCCTTCAAAATATCGCTATAGAACTTCTGGATGCCACCGCGACGTAAACCTCTCGAAAGTCTTTTCGTCTCAGGCAGGCCTCAGACCTCTAATTACCGTGTTCTTACACCCCGGACACCTCATTCAAAGCTTGGACGAGCGGAGGAAGCTTTCACAGAAGTAGAGCTCGATGAACTTCGTAACGAAGAAAACCACGAATACACATCATATCGAGAGGAGCAGAATCAACCTCTGCTAGTTTCGTCTGATGGCTCAAGCTTTGCACCTACGGGATATAGAAGTTATGGAGACGACGAAAGGAAGGGGAAAGTACCATCGTTTCTTTGGACCATACTCGACGCATTTGGTGATGCATTCAGAAAAGTCCCTTTTGTCATTGGATGTATCCTCGCCTTAATTCTTCTTGGATTGATTGTCTTGTCTTACCAAAAACCAGGAGCATTAGAGCGCGTTATTGGCACACATGTTTCAACAGATGAACACCAAACCATGCCATCACCAAAACCGTCATACGTGGACACAGTACCGAAACCCGAGAATCTGATATCGTACGAAAATTATACTAAGTTTCCTCTGACCGGTTCGCAATATCGGGATGAATGCAATAAGCTTGTCCATGGCTTTATGCATCATAAGACATACTGGTCGATCCCTCCCAATGGTATCAAAGACGTGGTACACCATGATGATGTTACCGACTATCATCTACCCGAAGGCGAGCGAACAAGAGTTTGCACAAAGACTATCACCTACCAGCTAGATGGGTCCGTGGGTTTACTAGCAGATCTCGCATTGATGGCGCAGGTCGCTGGTTTAGCTAGAGAGGTGTGTATTGATTAACCTTCATGGTGGCATTCCTCAATATTATGTTGACCGGAATGCCCTGATAGCGTAATCGAACATTATTTGTTGACGACACATATTGGAACCGTGGAAAGTACGTCTGTAAATCAACGACTTCTATAATTTGTTTGATAATTATCCTGCTCAGATGGTTAGACCATTTCCAAGATGTTCGAGGTAGACAACCTGGACCGGAGCCTGGTTGTCTTTCTCCACCACCTCAAGGTATGCTCACTTTTTAAGGAACATAATAGGTTAAAAAAGACATTGATTCATATGTGCGATAGAGCTGGTGGCATGCCCTAGACTTGCTCGGTGAGTTGTTCAATGTAATATCTCTTTGTAGCTACCCACTAACACTGAATCACAGGCATTGGGTGAGAAGACCATGGAACGATTGTGGCTGACATTTACTAAAAGTCATGCTTTCAGGTTGTGAATGCTAAAACCGCAAAGTTCCATTTCGGACATCAATACCAGGAAATGTACGAGAATCCGTAAGTGCTTCTACTTCTTATCGTTTCCGGAAACTTAGCATGCGTTTTTTCTTTCCGTTAGATACGGTCACGAAGTAGACCGCAAGAAGCCCATATTCGATCGTGCTTTACAGTCGTTAACCGAGACCATTCGTCCAAATGCCCACACAGCTCAACTTATCCGCGCAGCTCGAAAGGAGATCGCAACGATATTGAATCTACCTCCTCATCCTTCAGAGCCCACTAACGGTGACATACATCCTCAACAAGCCGAGGTCGATCTCACCAAACACCACTTCGACCCATACATCGCTGTTCATATTCGAAGAGGCGATCGAAAAGCGGCGAATTATCCTTACCGCAACGAACACATTCCCCTGGATAACTATGTGAAAGCAACTCACGAAACCTGGTCTCGTCTTTTTGCGTCCCCACATTCATCCTCATCTTCACCTGCTTCCAGTGATCCTCTGCATTTCCCTTCCCCACCAATAACCTACGTCGCCTCAGATTCACCTACTGAGATCAAACAATTCATCTCAGCTTTCCCATCTTCAACAGCAGTCTTTTCCTTGGAGTCTAGTACCGACCCTACATTGAGAGGATTAGCTTCAAAGAAAGAGTATGATCAACATGAGTTCGATAAGGAGGAAGAAGAGGAAAGGAAGAGGTTGACTACTGGAATGATTGTCGATTTTGCAATGATGAGCGGGTTATGGAGTTGGGAAGGAGATGTAGTCCCTGGAACTACAGTTTGCACATTATCGTACGTATCTCCAAATCTCATTCTTCTTCGCTGTTAGAGGCTCTAATTTCAATATGATAGGTCAAATGCATGCAAACTTGCAGCAGTTGGACTCGGTTTCGATCGTGCCTTTGGTTTTGGAGATGGTACAGATCATAAAATGGGCGAAATCAATAATGAGAAGAAGCGTTGGGTAGAGATTGACAATAGAGGTCTTGTTACACCCGAATGGACTGCATTTGAGATCTTTAGTTGAACGTTGATACGTTCAAGTTTGACTGTGTCACTGTGTGTGGGGGGGAAGGGGCTTCTACTTACTGGTTTCGTTTGCTGTCGTTGCATCATGGACCTTTTTTTAGTACGCATGGATGTAATTTATATATGTTAGTATATGTTTCATCTCTATACAATATTCTTCTTACATTTGACGATACTCAGCTACTTGACTCTGCCAGATCCGATCCAGAGTTACTACAGGGAGTATAAGCAACCCTCATCTTCGGGAACATATCCTTCAAAGTCTCTATAATTTCTCCATCCATCTCCGCACACCGCTCAACCTCCAACAGTTCGATAGATTTGGGTGGTAAAAACGAAGAACGCGCAAGATCTTTTGGATCGGGAGCATTGCGATTTGTGACGAGTTGGAACAATAATTCGCTGGTGATCATATCGCACTTTGTAACTTTGAATCGTCGAAGATTCGAGCATACCAACTTGCGAGTTGATATGTTCCTCGGCGCATTCCTCCCTGTGTGTTCTCCTCCTTCACCGGATATTGGTTCCCCAGAAGGGGTCGACGACGAAGACGATGATGATCCTTGATCTACGCCTGAAGTAGACGAAATTGAAGTGGAAGGTTTATTGAACCTGTCGACGAATTGTTTCCCAATGTACATCCCTTCCAGCTTCAATTCTTCTAACCCTTCAAGGCGTTGCAAAGCCTTCATCAAACAACCGATACCCAAGTACGCATTTCCGATCCATAATTCTTTGATTTTCGTGTTCGTATAGGTCTCCGAAACGTGCACGTTTCCATCCCCGTCGCGATTCCTATTGGCTTTCGCTCCTTCTCCTACTACATTATCTGAAATCCTTCCTAAAAATCCCAAAAACGCATTTCCAAGAATATTCAATAAAGTCGAAATTTGACATTCGGGATGATTGATGATGTATGCATCCACATACGAACATTGTGGTTGCATTAACGTCAGATGAAGTGTTTCAAGGTTCGGAAGGGTGAGTGAATGAAGGAGTTTCTCGAGTGAGATAAGTCCCGTGTTGATCAACGATAGAGACTTCAGGGAAGGGAAATTGATAGGTCGAAGGTGAGATTCGTAAACCTGTTTCTTAATTTCTTCATACGCAGCAAGATCTTCTACGGCGAAATATTCAAGTTCGTGTAAAGCGTAGTTCAGATAGAGTTCTTCCAGACGTGGAGAAAGATGAAGGATATGTAAGACGGCCTCTACGGGGATGTTCATGATCCTCAAAGAGACCTTGCGTAAATTGGAGAAGACTATTTGTGGGATGGAAGTGAAATCGACGGTACAAAATTGGAATGATAGCGAATGGAGGTTGGGCATCTTTGAAAGACATTCCGAAATGTCTTCTATAAGTGTTCCATCTCCTCCAAGAAAATTATCACTGTAATGGGAGTTGAGAGCGATGCGGAGTGAATCGATGGCTGGGAATTCGGTTTGCGAAAGAAATTGAAGAATACCATTGACCACGGATGAAGAGTCGAACATGATGGACAAGGAATGGAGACGAGCAGCATGTAATGCAAGATTATTCATAATTTCTGGGATAGTGGCTGAAAGCCATGGTGCCTTCCATGAACCTGTCAATGACAGATGAATGAAGGCAGGACTGGAACGTTTAAACCAGAGCAAGGCAGAGTTTTCAACGAGGGATTTATGATACTCTTCGAAATGTTCCACAGAGTCCCGGGGAACAACGGTATCTTCCACAGCTTCGACTTCGTCGTAGTACACAGTGTCACCGTTCTCGTCCAGACCGGTGATTCCAGAGCTAGGTTCTGCATTCTCTTTGAAGTTGAGGGTTATGTAGCTCCAGATCAGAGGTGTTTCAAGGATGACTGCCCTCCAATGTTTACACACAGAGGATAGTTTCCAGATGCGATCGTTGCGAGGAGCGATTACGAAGAGAAAGATGTTAATGAGAAGTTCCTGAGGTAAGCTGTTGATACAGCTGTATGACCGCGTTTCTAACCTCCCAGTGGATGCCATGGTTCCCGAATGAATGGGCACAAATTATCCTGAAAGAACGCTACAACATCAAGTGACGAAAAGATGTTGGTAAAGTCTAAGTCATTTTTTGGAGAATTTTGAAGACTTACCTTTGCGATGTGGTGGTGGTGGTAGAGAAGAACGAGAGAAATTACATTCAATGCCACTACTCATTCATGTAACGGTGTCACGCTCTACCGTGGCTGTGACACGACGCGGGCAAAGCCAAACTCGGCTATCGCCTTTTGCTTCTTGACTTTTGTTTGCCATTTTGTCTCCGTGAAATCTATGTTCATAATATTTTGCCAAACAACTGCAGATCGTATACTGTTATTCTACCGAAAAAATCTGAGCTCTCCTCGAACACCAATCTCAAACTGTTGATACTGTCTTGAACCATATCATCCGGAAGGTCGAAACTCTGGGCTCGATTCACATCTTCCGGATAGACTCTCGTCCACGTCCTCCATTCTACCGAATCTCCTGACCTGACCTCAAGTGCACATCTGGTACCGACAAAGCCGCCCTGGAATGTTATAGACAGTCGTTTGGGCACGACTGGATCTTTGAAAGTGATTTGGATATGTTGTGGGGTTCCCTGATCAGCGAGTAGAATGGTTAGCAAAGTGAGTGCTTCGAGGTCTACACACTCTCACTTGCTGAGATGCCCAGCATGTCTCAGGACTTCCGTCTGTCAAATACTTCTTCCCTACGCTCTTGTCCAATGTCGAGCTGACCCTGGCTCAAGGTGAGTATTGTCCAATTCAACACATTGCAATTAAGACACACTTTGTCTTGGTCTCCGCTGTAAGCAACGGCTTAAGTTCCTCTGCCATCGGCGTTCAGAGTCAGAAAAAAAGTTTTTGGATCTGGATCTCACTTTGTCCATTGAGCACGTTGCGTCATTGTCATGTGATTGATCTTCCATCTTCAATTTGCTGTGTCAATAGATATTGGCCTTCTAGCTTTTATCTAACTCAAGCTCGGTTCTCACCTCAAAATCACTTCAAAATACCTCGTCTTTCATCCTCCCGACTCTGGAGCTCATTGCTCTCCAAAATACGCTTCATGTCCAACACATCAACCAAGGCCTCGCCGGTCCCAGAATGGCTTCAACGTGCTCACAACATCGACCACCTGAGCAATGTTCTCGTAGTTCTCGCTCAACGTGAAAAGGCCCGAGAAAAGGCTCGGATGGCGTCAAGAATCAAAGCAAACCCATCCCTTCTTCACCGTTTCGCTCACCTTCCCTCCACTGCTCTCGAACCCTCTGCGAACATCGACCACTACTCCGTTTCTATTGCCGCACAACCTGAAAACCGCCGCCTCAATAGATATGCTGACGTCGAAGCTTACGATAGAACAAGAGTAATTGTTGGCTGTGGCGGAACTGAACCATCAGGGAGATATCTCAATGCGAGTTGGGTTCGGGAACTGAATGGAGGAAAATGGTGGATTGCGACTCAGGCTCCTCTACCCGAAACTGCCCATGCATTCCTCAGCGTTCTCTTGCAACCGGTCGCTAAACCTTTTCATCCTCATCCTCACGCCGACATCACACAAGAACCGCAACCTCTGCCGGATGGGAAGACTTGTCGAGTACGAACTATTGTTCAATTGACTCGGGAGATTGAGGCTGGTACGAGAAAGGCACATACTTATTTCCCTCCAGTTGAGGGCGAATCATGGATTATACCTCCCGAGGAAGGATGTTCTGCTCCTTCTGTCAAAGTTACCCTCGTGAAATTAGAAGAGATTCCTGAAGCGCATTGTTTGATGTCTACAGTTTCTGTTCAATCGATTATTTCGACGGCTGGAACTCTTCCCCAAGTTACTGGTGAAGAAATCGTCTTCAAGCATATGCTCTATTCATCTTGGCCGGATCATGGAGTTCCAGAATTAGAACACCGCGCTGCTCTATTACACTTCATCCATCTAGTGGATACCGTGAATAGGGACGTATCCTCGCAACCTTCTGAGATACAACATACCCTCGATTCAGATCCTCCAATTATGGTTAACTGCTCAGCAGGAATCGGCCGTACAGGATCCTTCATCGCTATCTCTTCCCTACTCCGTCGATACAAGTTTTTACCCCCTCCCACCTCTATCTTCAATAAATGGTTGGATGAAGCAGAAGAGCAGGTTCCAAATCTGGAGAAGGTTCTCGGTGATAGTCCTCTAGGACCTCTTCATGAAGAGTTGGAAGAGGATTTGATAGCCATGGAGATCGATGCTTTGAGAGAACAGAGACCCGGAATGGTTCAAAGGAAAGAACAGGTTATCTTGATTTATGAGTTATTGATTGCTGCGTTCTACGGAGAGGAAGAGAAGCATTGAATTGCTGAATCAACGTCGTACTCTTTCACATTTTTTCTTTTATTTCTTAAGTATCTTCAACACTCTTTCGCGGGTTTCATTCGCATGGTACTTATGTGTATACTACTATATCATGTTTTCTCCAATGACACTACTCGGACTATGGTTTGAGCGTAAGAAAGATCATCTTCGCTTCAACTCACTTGTTCAGCCTCGCTATATATAACCGAGTTCAACTTGTTCTTCGTCACATCTTCTTTGTGCATCTTTTTCAACAAGCTCAGGCTACAATTATACCTACCATTCAGTCTTCGAGACCATGAAAACGGCACGGATTTCCAGATTTCCGTTTATCCACAACACTGAGGATGGGAACTTGGCCCCATGACGAGATGCTTGCGACATTTCCTCGACCTCCTCCCATAGCCCCCGATAACGGTACTAATCGACAGAGTCTTTGACCTTGTAAGCAGGAACAGAACAGCATAAATAGTCTGGCATGAGATCATCATCAGCTATATCATCCATACTAAGGTCACGGTCGCCGGGACTCTCTGGGATATATAAATACCCTCCAGGAGTCAATTCTACCAATCGTCTTTCCACTCTCACTCTGGCCAACGCATTAAGAAGAACGAATTTATTACTAAGACACTTATCTTCCGGATTCAAGACCATGGCCGGATTACCTAGTACGATTGAAGCTTTTAGCTTTGCTAAAACTGGAGGGGTAGAGGTTATGGAGAAGATTACTATCCCGTTTCCCAAGATTGAGAAAGATAGTATCGTGGTGAAAGTGGGTAAATTCCCCTCTCCTCTACGTCTGAGTGTTAATGTGAGTTTAATAGGTAAATTGGGGAGGCGTGAATACCATTGATACATACTTCCGGTAAGTATATCTAGATTGCTTGAATCAAACTTTTGTTTCAACTACTAACCTACTCTTCTGCTCATAGTAAAGGTTTGTATCCTGTGAAATCTTTTCCTCAGATATCTGGCCAAGAAGCTTCCGGAACAATTGTCGCACTACCAACCGATGAGTCCATCCTGAACGACGAGCAATTCAAGAAGAGGAATTTCAAGATTGGGAGCAGGGTCGCCGTCGTATGTTCCTTTCATCCCTTCTATCCATATAGACTCTGACTTGATTTGTATGGTCACTCTAGTATTCTTTAGGTGTACATGCGCAATATGCAGTCGTGTCCTGGCCGAAGGTCTTCCCAGTCCCAGATTCGGTATCTTTGGAAGTCGCTGCTGCTGCTCTTCTCCAAGGTATACATCATTTCATCATCATCATCTACACCTCGTGATAACATATATTGTGTCAGGTCTCACCGCCGTTACTTTGATGACCGAGTCCTATAACGTTCAGAAAGGCGACGTTATTCTTGTTCACACCGTCGCAGGAGGTCTCGGTCTGCTTTTCACTCAATATGCGAAATCTAGAGGTGCTGCTGTCATAGGAACAACCTCTACACCGGAAAAAGCAGAATTGGCCAAAAAATTCGGAGCTGACCATGTTATACTTTACACCAAGGAGAATACGGTTGAGAGGGTGTTGGAACTGACCAATGGAGAAGGGGTGCACGCTGTTTATGATGGTGTTGGCAAGGACACGTGAGTTATTCAGGTTTGAGCCCGAGAAAGTGTGGTTTGGAGATTCTGACGATGATTGATGTTAGATTCATGGACAATTTCAAGCTCGCTAGGAGAAAAGCCACACTTATTAATGTAGGCAATGCATCCGGTGCTGTTGATCCTATCGCGCCTCTTCAACTCGTCGCGAAGAATCTCAAACTCGTTCGTCCATCGTACGTATCGCAATTCTCATTGTTTATTCTTTCACCGGATTCATAACCTTGATCTTATTTTATGTTTCCTTTAGCATGCAAAATTACATCGTCACCCCAGAAGAATCTTATCAATATGGGTCTGAACTGTTCCGAGAAATTGAAGCAGGCCGTTTGAAAGTCAACATTTTTGCTCATTATCCTTTCACTACGGAGGGAGTTAGACAAGCGCAGACCGACTTGACTACGCCAGGCGGAAAGGTCGCTGGAAAACTTTTGTATACAATTGCAGATGAGTGAGGTAATTCTTAGACGACGTGTGATATTTGAAGAGAAGTAGTGTCATTGTGTATATTATCATGAATGCTGTTCAATTTCGGGAAGTCAAATTTAATTATCAGAGGAATTGTACAATTGTTGAGCCTTCTCGTTCACTGAACTTGATCTTGAATATCCGGACTCCATTCGATGTCCGTCTTCTATCGTATTCTCTAAGTCTTATGCTTCAAAGTTTCATATTTTCTATCAAATAATTCGATATGTGTGGTGGTGCATACCACTCGACGATTCACCGAAGACAACAACAACCTCTAAGTCAACATAAACATCCACGAAATGAACATCCTCAGCACAAGCCTCAACAATCTCAGAGCCAACCCCAACAATCCCAGGTGACGCCCCGACCTGCTCAAGGCGAAGTTCAGCAATCACACAGCAACCCAAGTCAACCATCTCAAAGTACTGCTCGACAACCTCCGAATCAGAACCAATCGCAAGAACGGCAATCGTCTTACAACAATAATTCTCAACAAACACCTTCTGACAATGATCCTAAGGTCACAATCTTATATCCAGGAAAAGCCGTCGATGAAACTGTGGTGGTGGATAGGGACGAAAATGGTCTTTTCATCTGTCCTCGATGCTTTGAAGCTTTCGAGCGTCCGAAACATATCCAGGTAAGTCAAACACTTTTTGCTCATAGCTTACCGTTTCATCTTCTCCTTTCAAGAAACATGCTTTGAAGAGCTGCCCATCGTGAAGACCGAGATGATGCAGACTTGCGTTGAACGTCCCGCCGGAGACGGTATGCTGGAGTTTGTGGTTTGCGTGGATCTATTGAATACTCACATAAAATCATAACTCCTCCCTAGCCATTCAAGCAAGTCCGACAGAGACAACAAGCATTCCAGCAGCGTCTGCAACAGTGTCGATGTCGGATCATGAAGAACCCGTACGTAGAATTATTGTTCTGCGAATCCAATCGTTGATCTTCGTCGCAATCCCTTACTAGAGACCCACATTGCCATTGCCAAGGTCGAAAAATTCCCTCAGTTCAAGATCTGTACAATCCAACTCCGTATGCAACCCCGAGTCGAATGTTTCAGGTTCCTCGTCGAATAAGGCTAGTGCATCTATCATGCTCTTGGTAACAAATCTATCTGACTTTTATCTATAGCAAAACATGGCAACGTCTTCAACATCATTGGTCAAGCGGCCGGGGTCTAATAACTTCACTAGCGATGGGCAAAATCCAAAGAGGCGGAAGAAGAAACGCAACAAGCACAGGTGGGATGAAGAACATCGTTCAAAGATGGTCAGGATATCACACGGATTGCCTACACCCCCAACTTCGTCCACGCATTCCTCCTTAGTGAATCAATCCATTACTCAGTCCCATTCTCCACCCTCTCTGCCCTCTTCTGAAGTTAGTGCCGAGGATAATGGGATGGATATCGATGTCAATGTTACTCCAAACTTGGGCTCTTCAGATCAACAACTCGAAAGCGTACCACCTGTCCCCTCGCGTCAGTCACCGGCAGGAGTCGACAATGACAACAATAGCGAAATGGTTGATTCTGGCCAAGTCCAACCAAAGATCTGCGTTGCCTGAACATGTATCGCCAGCTGAAACTGGCAATGCCACTGTAGATGCTGATACTATGACAACAGCAATACCACATCTGCCTGTGGCTGCTGCTGTATTGGATTCTCGATGCCAGGTACCATCACCGACATCTTCACTGCTTACACCTCTACCAGAGGATTCTAACATTAAAACGGAAGCCCACATCTCGGAACTTAACGATGATGCATCTTCATCCAGTCGCCTTACGATCAGCTTCACAGACGGCTTACACGGCTCACACTTTCATTCGCAAGTTGAAAACAACAATAACATCTCAGAAAAACAAGAGGAAATCAAAGCCGCGATTCCTGTAGAGGACTCGGATGTGTCAACGGAAGATGAGTTGCACGATGCACTCGATGTATTCTTACAAGGCCTTCCGTTGAGTTGCGAGCATCTCAAGGATGCACTCACGAGCTCCGGGATCAGATCGGATAAGGATTTGAATATTCTATGCAAGGATCTTCAAGGAGAGTGGGACCAACTGAAAGAACATATTTGTTCGCATGGTGGTACTCTGTTTCATTGGATGGTAGTGCAAAAAGGGTTGAAGGATAGGTCATCTCGGTTGAATTCTGGATCTGAACGCACAATAATATTTTGTAAGTTCTCTTCTTAGCTAGATTCTTGAACAACTTAAGTAACAATCTTCTTAGCTCAGAATCACATCACGATGTAGTTGTCAACCTATATTCTTGTTTAATGAAGGTTCTGTGATTGTGTCGGATTTTAATTCTAATCTTGATTTTTCAATATGAAGAATGATGTGAGGTAGTGTATATCACGAGGAGTCATCAACAGCAGTAAAGCTGTCACTTTCGTGAGGGAATATCATTGTCACAGGATTATCCATACGTTTACAATGAGGCTGCTTTCTGCCGGAATGCATTCGATTCTCGCTTTTCACCCAACCATCACCACTCGAAGTCATCATATTCATTCATTCTGACCCCAAGACTACAGAATTTATAACTCCTTTCTGACATGTAAGCACTGTAATGCTCAATGATACTCTAGTGTTCTACTCACGAGCTCTTTCATTCTAGGACAATAGTCAAGCAGTTCTGCTGCGGCAAAATGCAAGATTCACCATGGCATCATTGGAAACTGCAACATCAACTAACGATTACAATGCGCAATGAAAATGTGAAGATCCAACGAGATTCCGAAACAAAATTATTCAAGTGCCCTCGCTGCTCATTAGAGCATGAACATCCCGATCGAATGAAAGTAATTTGATTCTTGCGACATGAATCATCTATCAAGCACGCCTCAATCTCTTTTCTCTTTTTGTTAGGCACATATTCGATGTTGTTATCGCCCGCCGCCATTGGGGAGGATAGGCAGACGATCTATTCCTCAGCATAAGGAAGCTCTAGAGAGCTCAAGTGGACCGATTCGTACCGAGAAACTCAATACGAGTCACAGAACCAGGTACTTGCATCCTCTACCCGTGAAAATCAGGTGGAAATTTGAAGTCTAATATTCTCTCATTTCTTTATAGACTCCGACTTCCAATTGCTGCTGCATCTTTTCCAATCACTCGAAAGAAACGTGCACTGATTCGTGACTGGTACTGCGACGACAAGTACACTGCAAAGGAGATTTCTCAGTGCTGCAAATTGAAGCTCTCTGATGTTCAAGCAGTTATCAGCAATTCCATGGATGACAATATTGAAGAAGATGACATTTTCTTGAGTGAAACTACTATGAATGATGGTGGATTTAGTAGTTCCAGTTCGGAGTCTGCTGATGAAGAGGATATTGATAATGTTGGAGAGTCACAAAGAAATGGGAACTCTGAGTCTTGCATTCTTGGAGATGTTGGTACTGCAGAGTCAAGTACATCTTTGAGTATGGGTTATGAATCAAGCAGTGGTGAGTTATTTCTTTAATTTTGCTTGATATTGGTACAGTTTATTGAACACTCAACCAGATGATGAATCACCATATCATGACTTGACTGCGCAAGAAGCAAGCATTTCACTAAATGAAATTGAAGATGTTGTTCAAGTTCATCTACAACAGCCTGAGAGTCCTGTTGAAATGGCTACACAGGTGAGTACTAGCTTCTCCATAATTTAGATGGTGCATTCATTTACATTAATAGATTCCTCATGGTTCATTACCACTTTTACGAACAAAACACCATCCAACATTGAGGACGATTGGCCTAGACATGGCTCAAGACATTGAGACTGTAGATTTAACATGTTCAAGTCTGACACCATTGGAAGACCCAGTCCGGGAATTTCTCTCTAGGTTAGAACATCACTGTATTGACCTGGAGCATGCCTTCAATGGATATGGCATCAAGAATAAGATGTATTTAGATGCTGTGTGTGGTATGCCGGGATCATGGAATGGCCTGTATGAATATCTCACATCCCATGATGCTACTGAACATCAATGGAAAGAAATCAAAGCAGCATTGGAGAAGAGGGGTGAAGAAAATCCACAAGGGTTGGGATCAGACATGTTGTAGGTGTAGACTTTTGTACATTCAAACTTCAACTGTAGACTATTCTTTGGATGTAGCAACATCAAGTAGAATACACAAAACAAATGGTCATACATGACTTGGATACTCTGAAACTTGTCCATAAATTTGACCAAAAAAATACACTCCTCCCCAAGTCATAGTCAACCTTGCAACTGGAAAATTGACATCAAACATTGGTAACTTTTAACAAATTCACCAAACTAGACAATTGCACGGGGTTGCCTGTACAAAAAAGATATCAACATGTACACATCAAAATTGCAATGATAACAATCTAGCTCACTCTGTCACAACTGACAAATTGAATGATCTGGGGATGAAATGAGTATCTGAATCCTTCATAGATTCGCTCAGTGCAGTGGAACTTGAAGGGAAATCTTCCAGACAGATCTCTACTATATCATCGCCTCTCGCAGGGGTCATTCGAATTGAAGCACCTATGTTTCTGATGAACTGAAGAGGCCCTGAGTTATTAGTTCTTGTGCTGCGAATTGATGTAGGAATGTCACGTCGGCCGTCTCTCGATGGGTCAAAGCCTCTGAATCCAAAGATAAATCGAGAGAGGAGTATTGGAGTGAGCCTATTTCCATCGAATATAACTATAGTCAGTAGCGGGTCACAGAGGAAAAAAATTTAACACCAAGGACTAACACGATCGTGGGACCAGTGACCAGATTGGCTGCAGGCTGGTTTTCAAGGATGACAATTAAAAACAAATTTGTTAGAATATATACAAAGAAGAACGTACATTCTGACCAGTGAATTGTGAATTCGTAGAGAAGATCATGAGTGCTTGCGTGACTGCTATAGCACTAATATACCAAGTTGGCGACAACCATTGTTAACGTTAACTCGAGGAGACCACAAAATACTTCAGCTTCCAGTTTACATACAAGAGATATAATGAACCTTCGTCAGAATATAAATAAGCCACTGTATCCAGCAGAAGTATACAAATAACATACCATCTCGTAAAATCAACAACAGCAAGGAATGCCCCACATGAGCTGGTCCGGCTGTACGTTTGATAAGAAAACCCTTCATGATTGTGGCGACGAGTGCTAAAAGGACAATTAGAATCACTGTTGCCGTAGAAGTAATTAAGACTGAGTAAATGTCAAAAACTGGTCAGATAAGTAAAACTAGAGGAACTCGTTGACGTACGTCTGATGCATAGGCAAAGGGGTAGGAGAGAAATCTTAAGCTTTATCTGCTAGATCTGCAGAATACAAAATAATACACTTACATTTGTATCGAATTTGCTGGTATGGGTCCTGATATAGCAAGCAAGCAGCCGCCGTAAGGGAGAGGTAAAGGCGGTAGCTCGACAGGTTTCAACAAAAAATTGGAAAGCTACATGTGAGACGAAGATTAGCATTGGCAACACTAGTACATTTCATCATTCAGAATGAATGACTCACGCAAGTTGTCACGACAATGAATAGTAACAACGGTGTCAATATTACAAGAGGTAGCCAATGCCTGCTCAGTATTGTCCAAATTCGAAAAATGAAAAAGACTATCCGGTACCGGATCAGTGTGAAGGAATCGTAGAATCTCTTCTGAAGGACTCACCCGTGCTGGCCAACTCTACACCAAGGGATGCTAGCGATACAACAATGTTTGCGGCTGAGCACCTTGATGAAGCAAAATGAGTATGACGGCGCTAGATGATGGTCGTGAAAGAAGAGTCAAGGTAGTGAAGACTTACGCCTGGAATATCACAGAAGCCAGCCACCGTTAGTCAGAGCGAGAAATGAAAGTAGTGGATGCTCACTTGAACCACTTGACGGTCAAAAGACTGTAAGAAGAATAAAATCGCGATTATAAAAACGCAATATCTGTTCAACAAAAATATAACAGAAATTGTGTCAAATTTCCTATTCCATATTAAATCGATTTCTTGGTCGATAGTGATGAAGTATTCGTAGATGGCGAGAGCTTTATCCAATATGAAAGCGGTGAGTAGATGATATAAGGCCTGCATTCATACAATTTGTCATACCCAACGACGATGCAAAACCTGCGGCTTGGTAATAGCTGAAATTGCAAGTCCTTGAGTTGACGCCACACGAAGGGGAGGGCACGAAGAACAAAACTTACATGAATTCGAAAATCGTAGGGTCGAAGTTGGCCGACATGACGCTGGGTCCAGTATTTGCCAGTAGGTGAGGATGTAGCTCTACCACAGAAGACCTGAATGTTGTCGGAGACCTGCACATGACATTGGTGACTTAAATGTAGAGATTGTACCCGTAAACAACGGATGCTGGATCTATTCTCGAGTGGTTGGTTGACAGCTGTGAATGCACAGAATCTGTAGCCAAGATAAGAATCCAACTGCGAGAATATGTCATACTCAGAGTATCTGTGATACTTGGTAAGCCGCTGAGTATTTGATTGAGCTTCGCCTAAGGCCAACTTTAGATACTGTCTGACAGCGATGTCGACATGATGAGCTGGTACGCAACCTGTAACACGTACCGTCTCCGCGCAACGAGGTGAGATCCAGATAGGGTGTTCTTGGAAACGAAACTTTACAACAGTTTGGTTAGTAGCGGATCGTGAACATGAACAGCAGAAAATAAAATATCATCATCAATACCAGTATCAGTACATGAGACACCGGCGGTGTCTTCTTTTTCTGTTTGGTGAGTGCATCGTGAGCCAGTTGTGCCAGTAATAACTCATTATCAAGAGCTGAATAGCTCACCAGAACATCACGAACGATGAGACCATGATGAATCATCTGTTCTATCACAATTCAAACTTGCAATCGCTATGATTGGAGGGAATACATTGGGTACTACTACTGTATCCGCATGTTCAATGCCCGGAATTGCGGTGGTGCATATAGCGAGGTACAAGCATTGGTAGTAGGTAGCCAAAAAAATCCCCGGACCTTGAGAGCGATTAAGCTGCAACCAATTACTTCGAACAAAGTTCTACGAGATGTAGTCAGTTTGCCAAGTAGATGCCTATTATTACAATATAATCGATTCAATCAACGCTCACCAAAATACTTCTTTGTTTTGAAAAGAAAACTCGGTTCCTAATGCCCCGAAATGCAGGTTTCAACCGCGAGCACCTATAACGATACTTCACCTGCACCTCAATGCTCGGAAATAAGTATTCAGCATTTGTTCAAGTTGAATTCTCCGAGTCTTCCAAAGTTGTCGGTCCAAGTTTATGATTCCGCAAGAAGGTTTTCATAGCAATATTCGATATTCTCTGTGTATATAAAACATAAAGAGTCAATCTGAGGACAGGATTGCTTGCGAAGGGGAAGGTCAGATATCGGTCAACGAGTTCATTCAAGACAGTTTACCAGTGAAGACTTAGAATTGCAACGGTACTGAATGGTGGGAGACTGAGAGTTAGGTTGGCGCCAAAGAAGGACAAAGGAAGGTTCAGTAGGATGGGCGTCGATGTTGGTCCCTTCCTTGTACTCAAACGCATCTCTACCTGGATTTCTTGTTTCTTGAATGTATTATTTCCCCTATCCCTACTAGACGTATAAATTGGACAATGAAAGGATTCAAGCAAACAGCAAAGTGAGTTGATTTTTCATCTAAGTATTCTACATATTCTGAATCTCATTTCGCGAAATTTACTGTGACTTGTTCCTTTCAAGGCCGTCAAGACGACAACAATGCAAAGTTTGTCAACAATGGTGTATATCCTCCAATGCGCTCACAGATCACCGCAAAGCCGTCCACCAAATGCAATGTTCAGCGGTTTTCCCTGGTAGTTCAGAGAAATTGACTGTGCATAGGAATACTAAAGACGGGATGTTTCATTGCCCCAAATGCAACATTTATACTAGCAAAATTCCAAAGGTATTTCAGGTGAGTCCTATTATGCTATATCATATCTTACTACGACATGCGTTTATATATCAAATTGGATTGAAAGTCACATACTCGGGGTTGTAAGCCTGGAGTCATTCGTATAAGTTCTCGACAGAGGAAAGCCGTGAAAGTGGAGCATACAAGCGATGACGAGGAAGCGTCAAGTGACGTTAACATGCAAGATGCAGACTCAGCTGAAGAAGAGGATGATGACGAAGATGAAGATTCGAGTTCGGATGAACTTGAAGGTGCGGTTTCTTCGTGTTGGTTGTTTTCTACAGTGACGCCCACTGACATGAGAATCCCCTAGATGATGAAGATCAGATGGTTACGGATGCTTCAGCCTCTACTCAATTCCGATCTCCAAGGCTCAAGCCTAAGCAGGAACCCATTGTAGAGTCTATAGCACCCTATGCAACTAAGCAGGAAGCTGAAGAAGACGCGTTTGTTATACCTATTCTCGCAGAAAAAGCTCGACGTGCCTTACCCCATATCCTTCGCAGATTTCCACCACCACCACCTCCAGCTTTTTCTGCAGGTCCCGATGGTGTTCAGTCGCAACTTCCATCTCCTCCACCGTCATCCACTGAAACTGAACACCAGTCATCCATCGCGCCATCTGTAACATCAATTCATGATGTAGCGGCGATGTTGATGGCCAATCCCGCTCCGACACCCTCTGTTGAGCGATCTCCTGTATTCTCTTCCCCTTCAACACCCATTCCACTTACTCGAACATCCAGACATAGAACGATAATCTCTGAACCTTCATCCCCTCGACCAGATACTCCTCAAGATCAGGCCACGTCTGCATATTCATCTACCATCCCAAAAGATATTTTGTCAAATTCAGTTCCTATCTCAAGGCGACCGAGATCTGTATCTACGTCTCAGGAACAGGATGCAAATACGATGCCGCCTGTTCCTGAAGATGGAGATCAAACACAGATCTCGTTGACTAACGATATCCCTCCTGTTGATCATACACCGCAAAATCTCACATCTTCCAGTTTCAGCTCTCCTCCCGAAGTCCCAACGCAACCTGTCGTCTCTGTCTCAATGATGTCTCCCCCACCACAGAACCAAGTTTCCGAATCCAAGGCTTCTCGAACAATCCCTCCAGCTATTATCGACTTCTTCACAACAATCGACGATACTGAACCTCTCGGTCACCTTATAGATATCTTCATTGAGTCTGGATTCACCACCAAGATGCGACTCAACATTCTTTCCAAAAACCCTTCTAGTTTCAAAGCCGATTTCATGAAGAAAGCCAACCTTGCTGAATGGCTTCTTATCGAAGATGCTTTACTCAGACGACTCGGATCCATTTCAAAGTAAAGTCCTAGCTAGAAAATCTGGGTTTTCTTCTTTCTATCTTGTTTAATGCACACACATATAACAAACAACAACAACTTTCGCTCTCGCTTTCGTCATCCAGTGTCTGTAGTAATTCTTTCTATGGATTTCTTGTTTTGTCACCTGTTTGTATCAGCCTAGTACTACTACTACTACTACATCTATTCTTTGGTTCATTCGGCTCTCATTTCGGTGTAACGTCTAGATTGGTTGTATATGTCTGTTATCCAGTTCTTGTGCTTGTTTTCTGACCCCCCCCCCATCGCTTTCCACTATGTTCATCAGTTTGTTTTACTACTTGTCTCCCCCGTCGCTTAGTACTAGATACGTATTTTATGAGAAACGTTGATCTACAATATTTAAATCTCATGGTGGTACTTAACATCTACTGTATGATTTGATGCTCTCAGATCAGCAAAGTGCAAGAAGTCGAAGAAAGTTCAAAGCAAGCAGTGTAGAGTCAAAATTGAATTCCAGTTGATCTTGAAATGTAACAAATAAACACGAGTATACAAAACGCATTCTCACGGGTAAGTACTGTAAAACAACTTACTGGCAGAAATAGGTGCAGCTTCTGTTGGGGGTCAAGAATGCATGTGTCGATGATAGTCACGATTTATGTCTTGGAAATAATTAAGTGGGGTGAAGTGTGATCCGGTTTATGGGAGAAAGAAACTGGTATACGTATATATCAGTCGCCGAGAGGGTGGTGTCGTTACTTGCACTTCATTGAAAGACTTTATTTGATGATGGTCAGTGACGCTGTGCATCGCTGATAATCAGGCAAAGGAGATACGTATGTCATAAAGTGTCATTATAAAATATCCAGCGGTCATGGAAATAAACTACAAGGTTGGTATAATAGACGAGTTCGGAAACCTTTCAAGCATCTCAGTCTTCAGAAATCTTCTGGATAAGGATTGCCACTGGATCCATTTGGAGTATCTGTGCCACTTGGACTGGTCGGATTGTTAGGGTCAGATGGGCCAGATGATGTAGGAGCCGGTCCAAACGAGGAGAATGAAGACGTGGGTTCATACGCAGCAGCTTGAGCACTCGAAGAGAACAAAGGAGGCTGATCGGTGGATGAACTCTGGGTGGGCGTAGCTGCAGATGAGCTTGAAGGAGAAACCGCTTTGGCGTCTGCACCTTGAGGACGGGAAGGGGGGGTGGGAGGGGCGGGAGGAGATACTGGAACCGGAGTGTTTGGAGGATTAGCCGGTAGAGGGGGGGACAGTGGGTTCAGTGGAAGGGGAACAGGAAGAGAAGGCGGGGCCACAGGAAGTGGAGGGACGGAAATGCCTCCAGGAAGTGCAATGGGGGGAGATGGTGGCGCAGGAACGGCTTGAGCACCGACCGGATTGGCTGAAAGCATATCATGTGCACTAAATTTGGCTGCACCAAGTGAAGGGAGGACACTACCAGTGGCAGGAAGAGCGCCACCTAAAAGTCCCTGGAGAGCCTTGGTGACTGCCGCAGTTTGATCTTCGGTGAGAGGATTGTCAGCCGCAGCGGCGCCTTTACGTTGAACACCGAGAGCGTCAAGGATAGATTGAATGACTCCGTTAACGAAATCACCGGCGACAGGGACGCCGTGCAGCAGAGGGAATAAGGTATCAATGAGACCTCGTTTATCAAGTGTAACCCGTCTATCGACGTTGTCTGAAGAAAGATACACGGATTAGTAAAATGAGACAAGCATCCGCGAACGGTGCATACCTCGCTGCTTGAGAGGATTGGCGGGAAGAAAACCTGTCAACGTATTGGTTAAACCTGAGACTGCGTCGTCCCTTAAACGCAAATTGATATCCCCTCCTGTAGGATCGCCTGAAGCGGCGGGAGCGGCCATCGCCTGTAGAGAGGTCGAACTGGCAATGGTCGCAAGAATGAGAGAAGAACTTTGGGAAATTCTCATGATGGGGAATAGTAATGTGGTAAGGTTATACGAAAGCAAGTAGCAAAGCGTCAGGTATGTGAGGGTTTAGTGATGATAGTTTGGGAGAAAGCGGTGAAGAGCCCAAGACGGCGGGGAGGTTGGTTTTTATACGATTGAGGGGAGAGGGTTGAGGATGACGGAGAAGGCCAGCTTTGCGTCGATTCAGCCCCGGAGAAGCATGCTATGTCGAAGAAGAAATGTCAAAAATGTGACACTGTGAAGTGGGAAACGTCATAAACATGGTTCTTTGTAGAAAGAAGGCTGGGCGGGTGGCTGCAGAGCTCACTGTTCGAGTGTATGTCAGCTTATCGCGGGCATTATCGTGGAGATGTCCGCTGTAGCAAACGATGTCGGAAGCGGCGCTTATGCGATATCACAAAGTGTAGAGCTCGAAAAGGAAATTGCAACCTAGAAAGTGTGTGTTGTCGGGACCGTCGAGTGTCAGGCAGGTCTCTAGTTCGATCACGACGACGTGAAGAGTTACTGTGCTACACAAAGTAATGTTCCAGGGCAATATACCCGACTCGGGGCAAACGTGTACCGCTGCTTTCGCAGTCATTGTTCGTGATACATACATTCCTGAGGACGGCTAGCAATCCATAGAGCTGGAGGTATATATAGCGGCGAGACAAACTATACAGAGCGACTTGGGTTCTTCAGATTCCTGGCGTCCAAGACGATACAAGCCAGAGCTTACCTCCGCACGAGCGATCACATCATCCCCCTCCCCCGCCCTCTAAAGTCCATTTCATACTCGTGGTCATTCCACGCCCTCCTTCGCCAGTCTCGCTGACCAGTCGCTCTGGGAGTATTGATCAAAGCACTCCACAAACCAGATATAGATTCTCGTAGAGATCTGCCCAAGCAAGAAGATATCATGCACCATGCCAAAGAAGATCTACGTGCCACGGGGTAGATGATTAACGGTGTGAGCAAGTCGAAAATTAGATTGCGATATTCACAGTAGGAGGGCTAGGACGACGAGAAGGGTTGTTAGACCAGTGGTACTGGAGTCAACGGCGGAGGTTGCGTGATTGGACGACGAGGACATGATGTTGGTGCGCGAAAGAGCAAGGACAGGAATAGTTCAGTACTTATAACGAAAGGCTTGCGGATGGTCACGAAGGATGACGAAACTCGAGAAGGGACCACGTGTTGATGGGACTAATTGACTATCAGATTAGATTAACCCAGGATCGTGGGAGAGATTAGCGCGGTATCGACGAAGAGGCCGAGGATGAGGCAAAATATGGGAGAATGGTCGAGGTTGGCTTGTCTGATTGTGTGAGAGAAGAAAGGCTGTCAGAGAGGATGAAATAGAGACGACCCTCCGACGGAGGACTGTGAGTGATGGGCGGTCTTGGCAGCGAGTGGCTGAGATTGAAGCTGAGCTGGAAATGGGTGGCTATCGATTCATAAAAGAGAGAGATGGCTGCGTAGTCGTCCCAGAGTCGTCCTCTCCAAGTTTCTACTGACGACGCTACACTCGTGGCGAGACAGCAGGAGCAGAGAGCGAGTGAGATCGAGTACGAGATTGGATTAACAGCGTCCCAAGAGAGCGGGACCCAGAAATAGGGAACACAGTCTCGGTGAGTGTTGGCAAAGCTGTTACCGTTGTTCTGGGTCGCCTCCCGTCCTGTTCTCCACCACCTCCACTGACATGTATTTTCTCATTCTCAGGCCTACACACAAATATTCTCAATACTATGGTCGTCGTCCACCAGTCAGACTCGCATACCCTCTCCTCCCGTCTTGCCCTCTCCGTCCCCGACTCTCCTTCAGCTGAAACCGTATGTCGACCTAGAACACTCTCTATGTCCTGTCCTGATCTCTTCTTTCTCCAGATAGCCAACGGATCGGGTTCAAAGAATCCCATGTCCAAGGATACCAAAGATGCCGATGTCGAGCGTGCATCCGTCTCTTCACCGAACGGTCTCAATTCCTACGCAGAATCAGCAGCTCCAGATCCTTTCTCCTTTCGCTCTAGCATCAAGTCCGATCAAGAACTCGCAGAGCTCAGGAGACGCAGGAAAGGCAAAAGGTTAGAGAAATATCATCAGAGGCAGAATGACGTGAGCCTCCCCCATATCCACTCTTTCGTTTCATTAACTCAATCATGATTGGCGTAATAGCTCATTTCCTACTTGCTCAAACCGATGGAAGAACACACCGAACAGGCTAGGGCTGATGAGGAAGCTGCTCGTTTACCGGTATGTCCTTCACCTCATTTCTCTTTTGCTCTCTCACTTCACAATTCACCAGGTCAAAATCGCCATCTGGGCGTCATTATTGGCAAATTTCGCATTATGTGTCTTGCAATGTACGTCCCTTCATCCATCTTTCCAAGTCCAGTCCGCTCATGTCATGCTACAGTATACGCTGCTATATCTTCGCTATCGCTGTCCCTTCTTGCTACTGGTATTGACTCCGTATTCGACATCGGGAGTAATATCATGCTATACTGGCTTCATCGAAAAGCAGACAAACTCGACGTTAACAAATGGCCTGTTGGAGGTAGTCGATTAGAAACGATCGGGAATATCGTCTATGGTCAGTCTCCATCTACTCTTTCCTCATCATCGAGTGTTGACCGTTTAGTATAGGTTTCTTGTGAGTGGTTCTCTCTATCTACTACCATAATAATCCTCAACCGCTCATTATACAGAATGGGCTCCGTCAATCTTGTCGTTATAGTCGAATCGGCAAGAACATTGATAACTCATGGAGATGGTTCAGATGTGAATGAATTACATATCCCTTCTCTCATTTCAGTAGGCGCAGCACTTGGTAAGCATATACATGCACACATACACGCGCCTTTACAATATTATTAACTTTAATTAAACATACTACTCTTCTTCTACAGGCGTAAAGTTTTTGCTGTTCCTTTACTGTTTAACTTTACGAAAAGCTTCAAGTCAAGTAGAAGTCTTATGGGAAGATCATAGAAACGATCTTTTCATTAATGGGTTTGGTATTCTGATGTCTGCTGGTGGAAGTAAATTGAAGTGGTGTATGTCGTGTAACCTCTCTTGTTCATCTAGTACATACTAATCCCATGTTTTCCCTTTCTGCCTATAGATTTGGATCCTATGGGCGGTATGATCGTACGTCTCATCCCTATATACCAAGTACCTTTTTTCACCTCCCAATGTGACTGTTTGCAGATCGCTCTGGGAGTTATTATCGCATGGAGTCGAACAATTTACAGACAATTCGAACTATTGGCTGGAAAATCGGCCCCTCATGAATTCCTACAATTACTGATATATAAAGCTACGACGTTTAGTGATGAAATTGATAAGATTGATACAGTCAGAGCATATCATGTGCGTTATTCTTATCCACTTTGAAACTTTTATTTATATATCCACACTCCGACACTCCTTCTCTCTCCGTGTCCATTTACCTCGATTCTCCACTCTGTGTTACCTTGACTCTTCGTTCCGTGTCACCATTGACTTTTCTTCTCTTCTCCTTATTTGTTATGTTTCATCTACTGACAAAAAAACCATTATAACAGAGTGGACCTGAATATTTCGTCGAAATAGACGTCGTAATGGACGCAAGTACACCATTATGGAAAGCTCATGATTTAAGTCAAGCATTGCAAGATAAAATCGAAGTTTTACCAAACGTGGATAGAGCTTTTGTTCATGTGGATCATGAAACTACTCATATTCCTGTACGTCCTTCTTCCTCCTACTTTCTTTCTTCATTTTCTTCCCTCGTTGTTGAAGATTTTACTGAATTATGATTTTTGCTTTTTCTGTCTCTCTCTCTCTCCGCACTCCGCCTCTATCTATAGGAACATCGGAAAGTCGTATAGAATCCAACCTCGATGATGATCCAATGTCATGAATCATGAATGAATATATCTTCAAATGCTCGTTGAATTTACTATCTACCTACCTACCTACCTACCTACCTACCTACCTACCTACCTACCTACCTACCTACATATATAACACTGCAGCTATTTTGACTAGGGTGCCTTTCTTATACAATCTACTGTAACGTTAGCGGCCTCGACCCTTTCGAATCAATGAATGAATGGATGAACCGTGCTTAAGCCATACATACTCACCTCTCAACATTTTCCGGTTCTTTACATAAATTAGACTTGCTATTACCACCTATATATATTTTTTTGTTTTCACTTTTCATGATTAACATTCTGAAAGACTTCAAGGACTTCCGCAAATTCATCCGCACTTGTAAAAGAGCACACGTCACGTCACATCCTAACGCGATCACCTGATTGTAATGATAGGCGTGATCGGAGTACTTTCTTAGTGACTTAGACTCAGCTCTTCCTTCAACGTTCAACGTCAAAGTTTCATCCATAATCAGGCCCTTACTCCTGTGACTATCTCGTATGACAATCACCGTTTTCAGTATGTTAACCCAGTCATCTGCGAGAAAGAATCAAGCTGCGGGGGTCAGTCACAATCGTGGCGAGTCGATTAACCATTCAGCTCATACTGCTGAAACTGGTAGCAATGATAGCGAACTTGCAAGCGAAGAAGAGAAAACCTTCGACCCTAAAACGAATCTAGTTCGAACGACCAGAAGAAACGAAAAATGCTAGTAGGCGATGAAGAGAAGGTTACGCCACAAAGACAACCTGAGGTGAAGAGGGTTCAACGTAAAGGAGTATTGAAAGAGATGACGACCGTTCGATACATTGTAATAGGTATATAGAGTACATATATCAGTACATACAGATCTACTGTATACATCAGGATAAGAGATACATTTAAACAAATCATACATAATATCTTGGGAATAACATCCCGTCTCGACAGACTACGTACGAGTACTGATAACTTCTACTCATCTCCCTGAGTACCAGCCAGCTCCCACCTCTTAACCCTTTCAACACCGATCTCGAACTGTTGAATCAGATCCATCTTCGTCCCCCCTCCTCTACCGTGTTGTGGACCAAGCTCAACTACCTCTCCCGTATTTGTTGATGTCAATGAGTATGAATGCATGTTGGATGACTTGGACCATAATTGTAACCTATAAAGAAAGAAAAGATACTGTTAGTTATGAATGGAGGGGAGAGGATAGTAAGGCGCGTACGTCTGAAGGATTTTGTGAGCGCGAAGTGTAAAATGAGATTTTATCACATCCTATTATATCATCATTCGTCAGATCAACCGGATTATTAGGAGAAAGGGGAGACGAGGATAGAAGGAAACGTACAGCCCAGATTCCATTCTTATGTTCATCTTTCAACCATTCCACAATCGCCCATCGAGTCGTCTGAGCTGCTATTTCATTATTATAGGTTTTACTGGCTTGACTTGAAGGATTTGCTTGTCCTCTACCTGGTCTGAATAAAAAAAAATAATTTGCACAATCAGAAAAGGGAACGAAGGAATAAAAATTATTACACGTACTCATTAAACCAAGGCATATCGACCAATATCATACTCTGAATCGAAACGAGTACTTGAAGAAGAGTCGATTTATAAGGCGCCCACATTTCTTCAGGTCTATCATCGTATGAATTTAGTCAATATCTCGTCGATTGGATTGTCAACCATCACAAATGAAAATTACTCACCTTCCGGCCCAAGTTCCTAAAAGTGACAAGCAAACTTTTCCGTTTGAATACAAGTTAGGGTTGAATCGGATCCGTCCTTGGCCCGTCGTACGAAGATGCATCAAAGGAGGTCTAACGGGGTATTCCAAGGGGATAAATAGGTCGAATTCGAACAATCCGTTCTCGTAGGGTGTTCCTTCTGGTCCAGAGATCATGACTTTGCTGGAAGAGCAAAAGTGAAGGTGGAAGTTATGTCAGTTTATTGGATAGGCAAAGTAAAGGGAGAATAATTTCTTACATCGCATCGTTCCTAACCTCGTCTAATCTCATCCAAATCCCCATAGGTAGACTAGTAGCCAAAACCGCCAACTCCTTAATGAGATGTAATCGATCCTTAGGATTCCTCGTAGCATTCTGTGTCGAGGTTAGTTGTTGAGCGTAATTGAATGAGGAATAATCCAAAGTTCCTGAATGATTGGTTTGCGAAAGTATAACGTATTTGAAAGATGACTTTTCCCATGCCTCCGCATATGCGTTCTCGAGTGCTATTAGAGGATCTCGGTTTTTGCCTTTGCCTTTGCCCTTGCCGTTGTCCTGCGAATGCGAATTTGTGGAAGAAGGACCGGGGGTAGATGCAGAGCCATTGAAGTCTTTCCCCATAACAATCAGGACTCGATCGATATCATCTCTTGCAGCAATGATGTCTCCGCATAAAGATGTTGCTTTGACTATCGTTTCTGCGTCTTGACCCCCTTCACCTTCGTTGACACCTTGTAACATATGCGATGCACCTGCCAAAAATGCTTCGCATTGTTTGGTAAGTTTCTGGAAGTGCGTATGGAGAGGAGGTGATTGGACTAATGAATCCGAGTCGGACGATTTCTCAAAATCAATTGAACCATCCTCCCACATCCATTCTTCGAGACCGCAACTGTGCTTGATTTCGTACCTCGGTGAGATTAAGACCTTTATGAAAATATGTTAACATTCCATATATATTCATGATTGAATGAATCATTCAACTTACTTGAATGCTCAATTCACAATCTGCAAGTCTTCGAAGTAAAGCAAGCATTGCATAGTACACATCACTTCTCGCGGTCCAATCAGTTATTGAATCGTTTCGTAAGAGACGGCCAAGGATTTCAGGAAGTTGAGAGAGAAGCAATAGCGACGAGATGGATCCATGGGGAATCATATCGTATGTTTGGGCATTCTCGGCGTAAGGTGAAGGAAGGAGCATTGTAATGGTTGTCAAAGCTCGAACGATAAGTTCGTCAAAATGTCCCACCATAGTAGACGGTCCGCTGGAAGCAGAGTTATTGTTCGCTCCATAGCCACCACGTCCCCATCCCCGCCCTCGCCCTCGACTTCCACGCCCACCTCTCGATGAAAATTTAAACCCGTTGACATCATCCCAAGCACCAGATCCGAAAGTCCCCCAACCACCATTCATACCATAACCAGTCCCACCAGGACCGACGCTGCCCACAGTACTCCTACGTTTATCAGCGGCTTCCTTGGCTCGTGTATTTGCTGTTTGTTGTTCATTCAAGTACAGTCGATCAAACCCTCCTAAGGCTTCAAAGAGTGCTATAGCGCGACTTTCAGCACAACATGTAACGACAGGGCAAAATTCTTGTCCTTGTGCTTTACCCTTGCAAGAAGGCAGACACGAGACGAGCTTGAAGCACCCTCGACAGTGAACGGCCTTGCAGGAATTACAGGTGGCATGCAGGAGTGCTAGAAGACTTGGAGGTGGAACTTGAGGAGAGTAAGTTACCTATATCATGAAAAGAGAGTAACATTCGTGAGAATGGTGTACCGTTAGTGCATGGAATCTACTGACGTATCCCCTCGGAGAGGCAACCTGCCCGTTACACTTTGTACATCCTCGACTCGCAGTGAAAAGCTGACGGTATTTTACTAATTGGTCTGCTGCTGTTGGTACCTGATTCTGTTTCGCAATAGGGGCGGTACGGACGGTCGACTTGTCCTTTGAACTCGACGGACCTGGGGGATTGTTTATTCCAACATTTGAGATTGAGATCTTCGGCGTAGACTTTGATTTTGAAGGTTTGGATGTTGCTACGAAGGATCCTCCTTCGTCCTCGGAATCTAAGGTGTGAATTTCACTCTGATCTTCCCAGGCAGGACCATTGTTTGCAGGAAAGCTTCCTTCATCGACATCCATATCGACGTCTGAATCATCTTGCCATTCTTGTGCCAACTTCTGAGCGAGAGCAGCATCCCCACTGCATTGGTCGTCGTCGTCGTCAACTGTGATAACTTCATTCTGTGAATTTGAATTTGAAGACTCTGCAACTTGAGACGAAGATCCATTCCACTCTTCATTCAATTGTCGCGCAAGAGCCTCACTTCTTTCCTGTTCCTCTATACGTGCCAGAATAGATTCCAAAGATTCTTCGTTCTCCATGTCTGGTGGGGAAGTTGCAGTGGCAGGACGTTTGCGAGATATTTCATGTGAGTCGCCGTCAATTGTAACCTCCGAACGGGTGCGTTTGCGAGCCATAACGTTTCAGGGATTCCCCAGACTTGTAACAGATATTGTGAGGGATGGTGGTATGAAAGAGTCTGTTTCGTTTATGCTAAAAGCTCTTTGTCTTTGTTACTGTAGTAATGACCAGGTTCAGGAGAACAATAAGAGCGATCATGTGACCAGGATGCTCAACACCTCGCACAGGCGCCTACAAATCTCTCTTCCTCCACTTCATTCTCGAGTTAGGCGCAACAGTTTGATTCATACACATTAATACAATCCGTAGTAAGCCCATCTATTATTCAGTAATCAAAATAACTATTGATCAGTTGAAATCCTCAACTAGGCTCCCAACAGCGAAGACATAGATATCCCGAAAAGTCATTTTCCATGCTTCCGACTCGCTCTTGCCTTGCGACATACACACTGTTGGCGACTACGGAGGAGTCAGCTTCCGAACACAAAAAAACACGACCCACTACTTCCTTCGTGCATGCATGTTCTGCGTTCTCAGTTGTCCGTCATCGATGCCATCTCTTCCATGCACTTCTATGTCCCTGAGAAGGGAGACCGCTGGCCCTACGTCTATGCGGCTTTATGACCAAGCTTGTATATCTCCACATCTACTGCTCAAAGATTCAGGACCCGCATATTCGCTCACACTTATCATCTCTCATCGTTCTATCACCAACTAGGCATACAGCAACATGAGACACAATAGTATGTTTATTCTAGTTAACTCAGTCACTTCTACTCACTGATACCTTATATGCTAGCTCAACCAAAACGCATTTTAGTCATTGACGGATTCGCCTTTCGAGGTCTTGGGTGTCTACAAGTCATCGAGAAAATAACCTCTGCTGCCTCTCTACGAGCGAAGAAGGCCTTGCGTCCTTGCCAGATTTTCGATTTGATTTGCGGAACATCTTCAGGAGGTATCATTGCAGTTCTACTTGGACGTCTTGGAATGGATTGTGCCACGGCTATCGAAGTATATTCAGAACTTGCCAAATCTCTATGCGGTCAAGATGAATCCGCTTTTCTGGAGAAGATGCTTTCAAACTCGATGATTGATCCCACTATTTTTCATGATCGTCTTAGAGAGATTGTCGCGAAATACACAGGAAACGCACTGGAGAGCTTGGTTTATCATGCGGATCAGAATCCCCATAGTCAAACTCAGGTTCGTTGATTCCAGGAGAAAACTTGGCTTTTACTCAATACTCGATTGTTTGTTGTAGGTTATGATAACAATCACATCCGCTGAACTGAATTATACGGATTGTCTCAGATCCTACCCTCCACCACAATCTTGCATATTATTACCTTTTGCTTCGCGACCTTGGTTAATCGAAGATGCCCTGCGAGCCGTTTCTGCCACCCCTTGGTACACGGCATCCTTCGTGGTAGAGGGGTCTCAAGCTATCCACGATTCGGCATGCGCCGGTTTCAATAATCCAGTTATCCTTGCAATGGAGGAAGCCAAGAGGCTGTGGCCCAAGGAGAAGCTCGTTGTCGTTAGCCTCGGAACAGAAATATCTGAACTGGCCTCACCAAAGATGACCACTACTACCATCCCAGATGTGTATGCGAACAAGTTTGTTGGAGCCATTACTTCCAAGTTAGTATCTGCAGATAGCAAACGCCGCAAGGCTTTGGAGGGCAAGGCATTGGACATCGTTAAGCAGATGGTGGCGATTGCCGTAGATACTCGGAGTGCTCACAACCATGCGAGTTCACAAATTACTAATGGGAGGTAATATCATTCATTATATCCGAAGTATTATACATTCCTTGACTTCCATTTCATCCAGTCACTATTTCCGAGTCGATCCACCTCTTCCCCTCTCTCGAACTGATTTAGTTGACACTTTCTATGCGTCTGCGGTGGACGAAGTCGTCGGAAAGTGGCTTGCCGTGGAGGATAATCGATCGACAATTCAGAATATCTCTAATTTACTTGTTAAAGAAGGCGAAGTGGCAAAGAAAGAAGACTTGATACAAATGGAACCACCTCCACCTCCTGCTGATACCAACACAGGGTACAACCCCGCTTTGGACAAGAAGCGTCCTACTAATATGACAGATTATTTAACGTAAGAATTTCCACTCACATTAGCGGTTTTAAAAGTTAACTTCATAACAGGCGATATCATGTTCTCTTTCTCATCGACGATTCAGGCTCTGTACGTATCAGTCTACTCTCCTACGTCCTGTATGTTAACCCTTCAAACTCCTCAGATGGGTCATCAAGGAAGATGGGATGAAACGAGAGATGCACTGTACGGAGTAGCTGAATATGCTTTCAAGATGGGTGTGAAAAGCGTCGACGTAGAATTCTTAAACAATCCAAAAACGGTGTATGGACTTCAGGTCAGTATATCATCATTCAAATCTCAGTAAATCATTGACGCATATTATTAAAATTAACAAAGGGTCAAAAGTCTGTTGAAGCTGTGTTTGAAGAGGTTCGTCCAAGCAGTAAGTTTCATCTGAATGCATTGTCTATCTTCGCTGAACTTCTGTTATATAGACGGTACACCCACTGGTACTGTTCTCAGACGAATCTTGGACGCTCAAATCACCAAATTGGATGCTGCCGTTGGGAAACCACAATACTCCATCATACCTCCCCTGGACATCATTGTGCTAACAGATGGCCGTCCAGGTACGTTGTTTCTTGCTTGTCTTGTCGGTCTACGTCGACCTGATTTGACCTCGCAAACCATGCAGACAACGATTCCGACCCTAAAGAAGCCATTGTCCACGCTGTTTATCGGATGAGGAAAGCTAAACACCATCCCAACAGTATTGGTGTTCAATTCGTCCAGATAGGTGATGCTGATTCTAAGGAGTTGCAAGCATTGATTGGGGATAAATCCACTAACGGAGTAAGTTTTTTATTGCGTTCAACTCGTAGTTCGACTAACTTATACTTCTGAATGTCAGAACATGGTGGATACAGTTCTCTATGATGGCAAATTGACATCTGCGAAGTTGGAGCGGATTCTATTAGGTGCGATGCACCCAAACCTTCGTGCATTGATACCTGCATAGCGGTCGCAACGAATGATGTAGTTTGCACGTTCCGTATTCATGTTGAGTTCGTCTGTTTATGGTATAGTGTTAACGTTGAATGATCGTGGAATGGTGCAAGAACAGTGTGTATTGTAGCTGAACATGTGCGTATCGATGCGTTTGCACAGCCAATTGTGTGAATGGCCCCATGTTGTTAGTCGAACATGGCGTCCTCGTACGTTGTTGGTGTGTCATTACGGCTTTCAAGAATATGGTTTCTTACTGACATCGCTTCTATCCATGAAGCCTTGGGTTCCGTATCGCAGGTAATGAATAATTGTGCCCGCTCTTCATGCATGATTAAACTTACTCGTCGTCAATGATGGCATGTTGTGTCGCCTCGTGTGCTCCCATTTAGCATTCAATAGTGACCAAGCGAACGCGATGAACCACGTTTAATCCGTTCAATACACCTTCCATTCCTTGCCTGTTGTCTCACCGCTGCCGTACTGACCTTGCATATAAGACAGGACTGAGGAATTATGCATACATCTCACATTTACGATGTGGCTGCAACTACACTTTTTTCTTCTTTTTCTCATTTTCACGACTGCTAACGGAGCACCCAACGACGTTATACAATCATTTGCCGGACAGGGAACAACATTTGTGGAAGGAGATACTTCATCCATCACCCATGCAACTACGTTGTTCGCGCCGCAAGGGCGTGGCTGGACGACCTTCTACGAAACGCTCACTGTTTTCGTTCCTGAATGCAGCGAAACTCAGACCAGAATTGAACCTCGTCTGACATCGTTGCAACGCGGGCAGTCGATTACCTTAACAAGGGAGTGCTATCGAACGGTGAGCATTTGAATTCACAATGTTGACCATCTAACTGAAGTTTCCGTAGACCTCTGCCCCACCTATTGGCACTGGTTATCCCGTCCCATTCGACGATGTTGACGGTGGTGTGCCAGTAACCAGGAAACCTCATCCAGTCACCCCCGACGACATTTTGAAGAGTTCACCACCAACTAGAACGCCCAAATTACCTATCCCAGATGAGACCATCACGACTTCGACGTTGTCTAGGACCCATCATCCTATTCCAGTCGAGGGAGGAGGAACTTCGACTGTCAATACAACCAGGCCGATTTGGACTATCCCGATTGATGAGAGTCAGATACCGATTGTTACCAAAACACCTCACTCTGTACCTCTCAACGATACTACAGAGAGCACTCCTTCATCAAGGACCCCTGTCATTGTTCCCATCGAGAATGCGACAGATCATACACCACCCACTAGGACGCCTCAACCTATTCCCCTCGACGAGAGTCAACCAATCCACCGAGCACCTCATCCTATCTCTCCCACTCTCGAAGAAATCACAGAAACCATCACTCCTATCGGAACTCCAGGTACCATTCCCCTCGAATCGTCGACGGATCGCCCAGAAATTTCCGTCAATGGTTCGACGGTATCAACTAGAACACCTCATCCAATCCCAGTCGAAACATCGACTCTCGACCGTTCTACTATACACAGATCTCCACAGCCTATTCCTATCGATGGAACCACTACGCCAGTCGTCAGAAATGTCCAAACTATTCCTATTGACGACAGCACGACTCTCGTTAGGGCTCCTGGGACCATTCCTCTGGATCAATCGACTCAAGTTTCGTCTATCAAAACGAGAACCCCAGGTGTTCCTACCATTCCTCTCGAAGAGACTCCATCTCGAAGCAGAACTCCCGATATCGTTCCAGTAGAACAGACGACCTCCGCCTCTCGTACTTTCCCTGTTGCAGACGAGAGTATCTCTCAGTCACCAGTAGTGGAAAGAGCACCTGGTCGTGTTCCCATTGACGAGCCATCTGAAAAACCTACCAGGTCTCGTCATCCCATTCCAGTGGAAGAGACTTCTATTTCTCGTATTGTTTCCGTTGGAGACGAAAGTACTACATCAATTGGGAGAACACCTGTTCGCGTTCCTGTTGACGAACAGACTGAGAGGCCTTCAGTCTCTAGGTCCACTCATACTGTAGTTGTGGACGAGACGATAACGAGCTCGTCTACCAGATCTCCGCGTCCAATCCCAGTTCCAGAGGAAACTACTTCAACTCCTGGTGTTGTTCCCATCGGAGACGGAAGTATTCCACAATCTCCTATGGCCGAAAGAACACCTGTCCGTGTTCCTATTTCTCCTGAAGAACCAAGCGAGATATCTCAAGCCACTCGGTCACCTTACACAGTGACTGTGAACGAGACCATCAGTAGTTCACCATCCCGGTCGCCTCGTCCTATTCCTATTGATGGTAAATCAGACACGACCTCCACGAGTAGGCCTCAACATACTATTCCTCTCGACGAGGAGCCACAGGGTTCGAAACCCATCCGTAGTACTCGTTCCATTCCACTCGAGGAAACCTCCTCCCCGACTACCACCGTGTCTCCTGAAGGTAGTGGTGTTACTGTCACTGTTACAAGGACGGTCAGTTTGGAATGCGACCCCACTGCTACCGTCACATCTCTTCATACTGTGACACGGGAAGTTACTCGATACCATACAATAACTTCTACCATGAGATTCACTGCTCCTGCAGTTACCGCTACGAAGACAATATGCGAACCATGTTAAATTGAACGATTCCCATTTTTTTCTTCTCTCTTCACGCTGGTCGTTGGAATAGATTTCTGTATTTATTAAATAGTTCGTCAACTAGGAATCAATATGCTTTATGCGTATGTCACTATAAATTGCTTCGAACTCATAGTCTTATTAATGTCTGAAATTAGCCAAAGGACGTGCATATGGAAGTTACATTTACATACGGTACCGGCATGAGCTCGTCTGTAGCCATTGATTGAGTTCAATTTCGAATTCATTGGAAGTTCGAGAAGAGAAGATTGAGCAGAAGGAAGTCTAAGTGTATCCTGACATCGAAGTTTAATCTGAGCAGGCTGCCCTGTGAACTGAACTTCAGAAGGATAGAGGTCAGCGACGGAGATTAAGATTAATGCTTCGGAAGGGAACTCGAACTAGTAGATAGATTCAGATTTAGCTCGCGACTAGTTGTATCCATTTTTACTGTCTTGTAAGCGAATTAATCAACGTTGGAAGCATACAATAAATAGTATACATGGTTTAGATACATTGGTATAGATTGAGATGCATGATTTATGAAAGTACAAGTTGAACAGACATTGGCTGGAGGTTTCAACCAGCGAGCTCATGTGTAATCGTTCTCGGTACCAGACCTGAGATCTAGAGTACATATCACAGACCAACTTCAAACAACCTACTCAACCCAGTTGATCAACCCCGGGGAAACCTTCTCGCGCTCCATAAGATCATTCCAGTTTCGTGCCATGGGTGTATAAGTACTGTCTCCACGCTTTTGTCCTAAGCGGGTCTTAACAGAAGTGTGGATATTAACCTTTCCATCCAGATTTTTTGGAACGTAACGACCAACTCCAAGATTCTGACTAAATAATGTTGTTAGTTTGAGTTGTTCTCATGACCTTGGAATGGATTCAATACTCACGCTCTGTAACGAACCCATGTTCCGTTGTCCAACTGTTGAGTTGTAAGAGTCGGTATGACTTCGAGAATGTGCCACCAGGGTTGTAAGACCAACTGGTCGAAGATTTGCGCAAGGGTGTCAGCGGCTTCTTTAGGTCGAACGATGGCCTCCCCGAACCCGATGTGTGTCTTCATGAAATCGTGAGCGAGTTGGAAGTAGGCTGGTTGGTCAGAAACTGGGAACACGCTGGAGGTCATGGTGATATCCGAAAGAGTGGGAGAAAATGGACCGGGGGAGAAAGTTTCAGTGTCGATCATCGGGCTTGGTGTCTCGCTACTCTGAGACCGGATGGATGTCATGGCATTAGGAACCTTGGACACATCAAACCCGTACGACTTCAAGATCTCAGGTCGAAAAAGGATTCCTGTATTGGTATCATAACATTCTTTGATCATCCAGCGGAGAGGAATGAACGACAGACTGTCTAGCTCGGCATTAGTATGCGAGCCTCCACCGACATCTGCGTGTGCACCTGCCAAACGATGCAATTTAGAAACGGATTCTCTATCGCATCAACTTGATTGGAACTCACCAGCAAACCAAACTTCCAAAACGTCAGCATCCATGCGATTAGGAGGCTGGTAAACCCAAGCATCCCGGTTTTTGTCATCAATAGGTTTAAGCAGGCTTTCCGGGTCGTCGACATCCAAATCTTGCTCTCCAGGAATGAGGGTCGGTTCATGCCAGAGATTCGGCCTGAACCGAGTTCGTCGTTCATCTAACGCCAATGCGTGTCGGAAGGTTTTCACAGAATAGTTCACGGAAGTGTAAGGATGGGAGCGTGGGATGAGACCAACGGAAGAGACAGTGTCCCTATGCGTTGTGTTGAGTATATTGTAGGAAATGGTGGTCAAATGGAACATACCAAACACCGAGGAATTCGACAGTCACGGGAAGTCTGATGACCGCAAATGTCAGTGCGTGGATGTTGTAAGTGTGAATCAAGGCTTACGCGAATGTCTTCTTGAACTCCCGACTGAGTTCAACGCCCTCCTGCCCTGTGGTTTGATACACGGAGAAGGCAAAATCGACTTGTTCATGATTACCGGGCGGTAGCAAGCCAACCTACGGTAGCTCAGTATGATGTGAGAAAAGTCACCCGCTATGAATAATTACCTTGTAAAGCATAGCAGCAAGCACACGGGCGGTATAGGCTATCCAAATTAATTAATGTTAGTGAGAAGAAATCATCGAAAAAGTTTGTAACTTACCACCCCTGGAGAAACCGAATAGACAGATCTTGTCTCCTTTCCTGTTTCGTGGTTGATTAGAGATGAGCTCGCTCTTATCGAAATTGGCATACTTATAGTTATCCATTAAAAACTTGTAGCTACATGAATGAATTCAGCATATGATAGCTAATAGAATCAATCGATAATAACGTACCCCTCTTTGACATGGTCATTCAAGTGCAAAGCGACGGCTTGGTCCAAGTACGAGGCAAGCGTGGAGAAGGTACGGGTAAAAAACTGCCTCTTGTTATAGGTTCCGATTCCAGGCTAACAGCCATTTGAGATCAGATGTGTATGAAGTCGAAAGAAATGCCCGTACAAATGCATACCTGGTAGTAAATAATTTGTCTGGGACCGTCCTTCTGAAGGGCGCGGAAAAAGCGAACAACGTTCGAATTCTAAAGAAAAACAGGAAATAAGAAATCAAACACATGCACAGGCACAAAGAGACACTAATTACCTCTTGGCCGAATTTATTTCCCGTCCCGTCAAAGCACAGAACGATATTTCGAGGTTCAGTAGGGGAGGTCATATTGGTGGAGATGGTAGACATGATGATAGTAAGCGCGAAGAGGATGAATTGGATTTCATCTTTCTTCCTCTTTTTATGCATTGTGAAAATATGAGCCAAAATCTATCTGATTGGATTTTCTGAGAAGCACTTACACTCGACGCACGTACGCAAGTTCCATGACAGTGAACTGGGAATTGTCGTTAACGTTGGTACAGGAACAGTTTGCTCCCGCGGTTGACCATCGACCAATGAAGATTGTCGTAGGAATGCTGATGCAGAAGCTGATCCTTTAACATTTCGCATTAATTCAACGTGTTCTGGAAATTAAAACCTGTCGTTGAACATGCACAACTTGATCCATGATTCTAGCAAGATATTACACAGAGGGCGCGTTTCGGCTAAGGCCGCACTATTCAAGAACCCATATTTGGAGTATCAGCGTCTACTATTCTTGCTCCCTACTTCCATGCAAAGCTGCGACTCGGAAAGTAGAGATTTCTTCTGCAACTGGCCAATTGAGTCAAAGGTGGAGAATCCTGTGTGTTTTTACTTCGACACGCCTATGAAGGTGGAAAAGGTGCAGAATAGCCCTTGGTTGTCCAACTCGTGTCTCGCGTCTTGTGGCGGATTGGCACCCCTTCTAGCTCACGTTGAATCTTCCATTCAAAGCCCATGCAACCACCTTGCAGTATATCGCTACGTGTGCACTGCACTGCGAGATGTTGTTCTGTCATAGCTTTCTCGGTAATCTAAGCAGTCGCAAGACGGTTAAGTACTGCGTCTCAACACCTATCATACTCACCGTAACTTCTCCTTGCTCAGATTTTCTCTATCTCTCTTGTGTATCCAGACGCAATGGATCGTCTTAATTCTTTCACGTCATTTACCTCCCTGAAGGAGACCGTACTCGCGAAAGCGCCTTCTCTCGCGACCATCAAGACAACACTTACCGCTGTTGTACGTTTTCGAGGCAATACGGAAGCTCCACCACTTCGAAAGACTCCCGAGCCTGAATCCCAGCCAAAGCTCAAGCCACCTCCCCATAAGCATCCTATAGTGGTATGTCGGCCGTCGAGATGTTCGATGTTATGTTTATGATGTATACTTTTCAGACACCGTTCGAGCAACTTCGCTCGCCATCTTCCGGAAATGGTTGGTTTGGAACTGAGCCTGGGATCGACGACAGAGCCCTGACGGTGAGTGACAATTCTCATTGTATATATTCTGTCAAGGGGTTGATGTCGTTCACTATCAGTTGCAAAGGGGACTGGCACTCATCTCGGAAAGAGGAGTGGCAGAACCTGCATTGTCCAATATTAAGAAAGCAGCCGTGGAAATATGTGAGACAGACTAAATATAATCTATGATTCGCGCTTATGCCTTTCAGTCAACAACGCTCAGCACAATACGGAACCTCCCAAGGATCGTGAGCCTGCAGCAGACGCGGCTAAACAGCTTCCACCCGCTCAGGAGGTTTTCGATGAGCTTCTGCAACGCAAACAGAACACAGTGCGTTTTATATTATAGCTTTGGGATATCCACTCTTATTTCATTTTCTTGGCAGGTTGGCCATACTAATAACGGACTATCGAGAATGACTTCCGCTTTCATGGACTTGATCTGGGTACGTTTCCGTCTTTGTCAATTATACTTTGGTCTTACCAGGTGTTCCAGTTGAATACTTTCAAACCAGATTCTACTGGTGCTCAAATGAACTCGATTTCACCTACCTTCGATTTATTTCCGCTCTATGGCCCTGAAACAAGCACCATCGATATTCGTTTGAAAGATGGCTATGGACGGCTAGCCCCAGATTGCTTCTACGACGATCGACTCTTCTTCATGTCTGATGCTACTTCCGTGTTATTAATTCTGTTGAACAGAAATCATAATGTGAGTGAATAGAGTATATCCGATTTGCGATGACATCGCTGAATGCTTCGCAGTTTATTGCACAACAACTCCTTAACCATCCCCGGTCCTCCTGGGTAACCCCAAACGACGTCTTCGACATGGATAGTGGTATCATCAAGCCTGACTGGGAGAAACAAGACGAGGAAATTTTCAGGATGGCTCGTTTGATCAACTGCGCACAATTCCGCAACATTGTTTCGGAAGATTTCCTCAAGCTTCTCTCCGGGCTCGCCAGTGTAGGACCGGGTCTCAATCTCGGAAAGCAGATAGTAAGTTTCTGATTGTGACCATCTCATGCTGCTATGATACTAAAGATCGTTCAGACCACGTATGACCACTCTCGCGAGTACCAGTCCACTCCTGAAACTTCCTGTCTTTACGATGTAGGTCACCATCTGCTCACTGTCAAACCTAAACCTCATGTTGTAATTTTAGTGGCATGCGCTTACATCTGAAGAAGACCTCTTAAGATTGAAGGCGGATATCAAGCGAGTATTTGGACAAGATAATGTAAGGCGATAGCAACAGATTATGGAGTTCCTGTATCTCAATCCCTGCATTTCCAGAATGTACCCCAAGACCTTAGCGTTGTACCTGATGTCATTTCGAAGGCTTCAATGACATCGAGAACACTGCGAAATCATGCAAGGTTCGTAGCGCTTGTACATCCATATCATACGTTTCACTCACTGATGGTGGATTCGAAATGCAGGCTTCAACGCGGAACTGACAACAAGTTTGTCGACACAGAATTGGCAGATATTTTGAGGAACGCTATTTCTTCGTCTGCCATGCCTTCAGCTTCCGGCGTTCCACAATATCTTCGGAACGTTGCGATAGATAAAATCCAACGAGCAAGAAAAGCATCCTCGCATACTCTCAATGAATATAGGAAGGCGCTCGGTCTCAAAGGTATGACTATAAATTCTATTGCCTCTCCAGTCTACTTATATAAGTGTTTTAACGCCAGTGTACAAGGACTTCAAGGATTGGAATTCTGATCCCACGGTCTGTGAGGCTGCCAAGAAATTGTACACTACTATTGACAATTTAGAGCTTTACGTGAGTACTTTCCTAGGACGTCTACTACTACTGCTGAAATGGAGCATCAGGTTGGCCTACAAGCTGAACAAGCAGTGCCTGATTCTGGCTTACAATTCGGGTACACGAAGGTAATTACCCTTTCCAGTATCTATAGTTGAATTCTACTCAATCTTCGTCACAGACCTTTGCCTTGCTTGCAGACGTGGTACGCATTTGTTGTCCGAGTTTTATTTTCTTCAGTGTTTCTCAACGAAAATGCAGGTTTCCAAGATCTCGAATGACCCAATCTCCCGTCAGGTCAAAGGTAAATCATCTTCTTCGACTTGGGCTCCGTCATGCAATTCCTTTATCAGCGGTTTACATTCACTATTACAGATCTCCCTCAATGGACTTCTGATATGTGCGACCCTGAAGCCAGTCTCGGGAACGGCGCATTTGGCGCATGGCTTCCCATCAGTGAGCCATTACTCGTAACCTCGTCGAAATACTCGGCTTATACGCTTTACACTTAGTTATTCAACGCTCGCTTCCTGAGAGCTTCCCATACAATAATACTTATGGTCTCTTCCCCCTTGCCACTCCGGAGTATGTTCAAACATCCTTCAAGAAGCTGGAAAGCCAGTTGAAGACACCGAAAGCCATTTATACCACCTCCGATGAGGATGTTCGCAAATTCAGCATATCTCGTTACAGCACGACATTACCTGCTGGCTCTAGCACCGTCCACACCCTCATCACGAGGGAGGCTATAAGTCATGTTTTGAATGACCCAAAGAAGTTCCCTACGCCATATGGGGAAAGCTTGAAAGCCATCACAAATGGTTATGGGTATGTTTCTCCAGGTTGGTTGTGAGCTGCACGAACTTACCATTTTGACATCATAGATATCTCTTGGGATTCGATGACCCCAATATGTATGTGCCTACGTCTGTTCACTGGTAGTTTTAACTCACTGTTTAATTCAGGCACGATCGGGACTTGATGCTAGTCAGTATAACGCTATCTATCTTCCTTCGCTTTTCTTTTGCTAAATCATCGATATAGACCCTGTACTCTCTGATGCCCGACCGAAGCGTTTTGAACCGGTACCGCTCTCAATTTTCGCAAATGGTCAAGCAACGACTCAAAGCGAAATCTAAGTGAGCGGTGGTCGAATTTCGCAAATATAATTGTGATTCATGCTAATATGAAGCCTCAGGCAAGCATCGAACACCAACGCAGTCGATATCGTCAACGATGTTATCAACCCAGTTTGTATCAAATGGGTCTGCAAGACTCTTGTAAGCTGTGCGCAGTGTGCATCTACCTCCCCTACTCAATTCTACCTCATGTACAGTGCGCATATGAAATCCCTGAAGCGCAGGAGAGCAAGATGCATGAGGGGTTGGGAGATCTCTACGCGTACGTGTTTATTTAATATGAATGTAACTGGAGATTGAAAAAGAATCCACAGCTTCATCTTTCGTAATGTCCATACAGACAAGGCTTGGAAACTTCGGGAGTCTGCCAAAAGGGTCAGCGAAATCTTGAAGTCTCACATTCGGGAGAAGTTGCCGCCTCCACCAAAGTCACATCTTCGTGACCTAGTAAGTTGTCATTGTTGAAGTTCTGATATAGCGATCGCTAAATCCATTGTAGAGCGAGTCCTCTTACTATATGGGCTCATTCCAAAGTCTCGTTCCTTACTTGAAGAGAGTCTCAATGGAGTTCTTCTCGAAAGGCTTGCACTTACGTCTGGCAGATCCCCCAACATTCCTGGATCGAATTGTCCTAGCGAATAGCGGGTTGCCACTTGATGACGAAACTTACCGACAACTGGCTAAGCAATACAATATTCAGAAAATTCAAAGGAATGTGGAACTCAACAATGTCGATATCACCCGGATTGCTGCCAATATCATTGGACTTGCAGTTGTCGTCTCGATCAATTATGCTCGATGTAATTTTTTTTTTCTTTTACTTCTTTCCTTTCTGATGCGCTTCGCTGACCTTCTTTCATTTGTTTTGTAACTATCAGCGTGTGCTGAAGCTGTCGATTTTTACTTGGACCCGGCTCGTAGCCAAGAAAGAGAGCAGTTGATTAAGCTTGCGAAGAAACCACGAAGTGCAAAGAACGATGAACTTATCATGGGATACATCCGGGAAGCGCAGAGTACGTTGGGTCATACATGCTCCATCGATATCGTGCTCTCACTGAAGCTATTGTATAGGGATTGACCAACCATTGGGTATCTGGAGAATAGTGGCTGAAGACACTGTAATCCCTTCAGGGGATGGCGATGAAGTCAAGTTTGTTGCTGGAGACCGAATTTACGCAGATTTACGTGAGATGCATTGCAAGGTATGACTGGAGCAGTATGTGTTGGACCATGTTTATTTATTTCATCACCATAAGCCTGCGACCATTGATCCTCAGCGTCGGACACCAACTGTTCAAGGAATGGGTTTCCACAAATGTCCAGGAATAACTTTCGTCGAACAGGTGCGTGGATAGTCAGACCTTTTAACCCGTACATTCGGTCGTGCTAACCTCAACTACGATATAGACAATGCCAGACGTAAGCCTTCATAATTTTCGCCATGTCAGTCCCTAACGTTTAGTTTCAATGTAGATTTTCAGGGCCATCTTCAGTCTGGATAACATCAAGGCTGTAGATAACAAAACGGGTCGACTGCACCGCCTGGAAACGGCCAAACCCGTGAGTGCATCCAATTAATATCCCGTTTACTTCTGCTGAGTGTATATCAGAACGATCCCGAGGCATACGTTGATTCATCTGGTAATATCTCATACTATCCCCGAGAACTAGTCATTCAGGTGAGAATATTTGTCAACTTGTCATCAACTAAGTATATTGAACTTGCATGAAGTACAACGGCGCGTTCAACGATGAAAAGGAGTAAGCAAATAGTCATTCAATATATTTCGATTCCTACTCATAAATGACCATAGCAAGTCGAAGGAAATTTACGAAGATAGGCCGATGACCTGGCGGGAAAAGCGTCGCATCGTCATAAACATGGCTGTCCTCCTTGTCGTTTTCGTGTTCATTCTCTGTGAGATCCTTTCAAATGCTTTTTTCTACTGTCGCTGATTTTGATCTTAGACCTGCTAATCAGTCTTGTTCGATCGATATTCGGAGGACCTGGTCTCTCGTTAGGCTTCCCTTCATTTGGCTGGCTTGTACCTTCTTCTTTGTGGCCATTCCCGCGACACACTGTCTCTAAACCTCCTGACGACATCGAATGCACCGAAATCCCTCGTGCCGGTACTTGGGAACTGCAAACGTTCAAGCGTGGATTCTGGGATAGGAAACCTAAACCCATCGTCTTCCAATGGAAGGACTCGAAGGCATATGCACTCAACATCGTCGATGTCGACAAGAAAGACACAGAAGTCAAGATCTGGGTCGATGGTATCAGCTATGGTGAAACTAGTCCCTTCGAGTTGAATACCGAGGAGAATTGTGGTACCGATTACAACCAATGTCTCCGAGCTCGGTTCAGTAGTGCGCGCATTTATGTTCCACCTGGAAGACATAACATTACATTGGTGTGGTCTGGCAAAGGTTCGTGACATTCCAGTTTGTCTCGTTTCTACCTTGCTAACACCTGACACATAGAACCTGTCGATCAGTATGGGAGAGTGAAATGGGGTTGGAGAGAAGGTCGTAGGATTGCTACCAGGAAGGATTATTGCTCCAAGTGGGAGATCATCGAGTGATTTCTAGTGCTACTATCACGTATATCATTGTCATTCATTCATTGCATTTTCACGAACCTCTGTAATATTCATTATACGTCTTATGACTTGTTTATGATCATGCTTCCTCTTCTGATACCGATCGAGTGATAATTATCCTATGACTCACATGAGCCTGTTCAAGACTTTGTATGCGTGAATAGACTATTACACTAATACTTCCAAGATCAAACGAAGTTGCGTTGCAAACGTTTGCGATAAATCGAAGCAGGGCATACTATTTATGGCAATTTTGATGAGGGTGTTGCCAAATAACCACAAATATTGGTTGAAGGAAAACGCGAAAGTCGCATATTAGATACCATGACAGTAAAGAATAACAGGTTAAGAAATACACAGGGCATATCTACGGGGCTGTCGGGGAAAAGCTAGCATGATATGCCTTCCTCTTCCTCTCCAGCATCCACCTGAAGTTAAATAGGTTGTTCAAGAAGGTCACAAAGTGCTTCAAGTTCTCGAACAATACCGAAACCCTCCAATACCCAATCCTAAACACAAGGTAAGCTGAGCCAACAGCCAAAACATAGAGCACGATAGAATAAACGATGTGATCGAACATATTCCATATAAGCAGCAAGACCGCAGGAATAAATAACACGGTTCCAAATACTTGCAATTGTTCTCCGAGGATGAGATATGGTGAGAATTTACTGGGGCTGAATTCTCTTCGATCTTTTGGTGTTCGTGCTTCTCGATAGCAGATTGTTGCGGCACGACCAGCGACGACAGCGACCCATAGATGTATACCGATGGACAAGAAAGCGAGTAACATTCCAACTTCGAAATGGGTAGTATTGGAGTTGTTGATAATGTCATTGGCAAGTGAGAGGAAAGAGAATATCAAAGCGACTGTAAATGTTGACTACGAAAAGAAAATTTTGATTTTCTGAGCATCCCAGGAGTTAAAGAGAAAGAGAACATTTGACACCTACAATCAAAACGAGAACATTGAATTGTTCAGATAGAGACTCGTAAGGGCCCATATCATCTGTTCCGTTTATGGAAGGCTGGATCGATATCTGACGGTCGACTTGTAACGTATTTCCTGTATGCAAACATATCAGTGATAGAAAACTACTCGGAACGATGTCTCGTACCTGCAACATTATGTAGACTTATTTCATTTGGAGGACACGTAACATTCACGGATACACTCTTCGGAGAGTTATCGAACGATGCGGATAGTTTCTGGTTATCGAATGCCATTGCGTTTGGTTGAGGTACACTGCCGGTGATGGTACGGACCCTTTTATCTCGGTTTGTTGAACACTGGTCCATAAAAACGCTTTGCGAGCTGTGCACTCAAAACCGAGAACATCCATGCAATCGAAGAGGCATGCTTGAGGGATTGTGTTTGTTATTAAAAGTGCGTGGAGATATGAAGGGAAGAGTGCAACCAAGCTCGACAACATAGACTCGTTGCCGCCGGATTTTCGACCTCGTCGTACCTTGCAGGACCACTATAGATTGTATTCGATCATGAAGAATAGACTGGGGGGTCAAAGCGTTTGGGGATCCTGGGTCAAATTGGTGGCATACGGTCCCGTCAAGCCAAAGAAGTGTATCAAGAGTATCCTGCAGTGTCTTCATACTCCAAAAATCCTATAAAATGAAAGAGTCCGAAAGACATCCATTCGCATACAATTAGATCCATTCTGGAGCTTGGATCATGGCGATGTCTTGTTTATCCACGACGCGTGTATAGAACAGCAGTGAGGACACGGCCAGTTAACCTGCGTGTGGCGCAGAAGACTGAACGGTTTCCAGAGAACGTGGACTTTTTCGATGTGCAAATAGTCATGTCGCAGAGCAACCAAGGTCCAAGCAGTTTGAAGGTCTTCCGACCTACTGCATGTCGTAAACCTTGCAAACCGAACTGATTTGACTGTGGGGTAGGATAGTAGACGTCTTCATCGTCTGGAGCTTAGGAGCTTTCGAGTGTTGTCCAATCTTGAGTATTTGGGGAGAGAGGTTCAAGGAAGATGGGGGTTGGTGAAGCGAAGGAGACTGAAATGGCAACGATTGTTTTCTTGACTGACATTCGGCGGCTGACCGCTTCATCTGGAACTAAACGCTGCGAGGTCCTCCTCTTCCCCCTTATCCTGGACCTCTCCCCTCTTTCTCTTGTTTTCGCGCAAACTTGACGATTTTTTATTTCTTTCTGTGCTATTTTTTATTTTAACAATCCTCGTCTGATTAGTTTGTCTTGGCCGCTTGATCTCCGCTTGTCGTGATCTCTGCGATTGTAACAAACCCAAACTGTCAAATCATCCTTCAACGACCATTCCAGCGCAAATACTCTCCATTTAGGGCTCACAGTTTGCTGATCTAACCAATGGTATGTTTCTCCTTTTCAATGAAGGCGTTGAACATTCGAAATTCAGTGATCTTCGTTGCGGCTGTTTATAGGATTCACACCACCAAGATCCAGAGGATTTCTATGTTAAACAGGACAGAATAGGTGAGTGTAACCGTATTCGTCGACCTTGCGTTTTGTTCGTAACCCTTGTTTCAGGAAAAGGATCGTTTGGAGAGGTCTATAAAGGGTGCGTAATCGATCTATGTCCAAATTCAGCATCCCGTCGTCTTTCACTAACTTGCGATTATTTCAAGCTATGACAAACGGACACAGAAAACCGTAGCTATAAAGATAATCGATTTAGAGAGTGCAGAAGACGAGATCGAAGACATTCAACAAGAAATTCAGATATTATCACAATTAGATTCACCATATGTTACAAAGTATCATGGCTCATTCCTAAAGGGATCGCACCTGTGGATAGTTATGGAGTAAGTCTCTTATATCGTCGCAGTGAACGCACTCATATCTAACCTTAATCTTCACAGATACTGTTCAGGAGGTTCATGTTCCGATTTAGTATGTGGTTCATTGCATCGAAAGACCCTTTCTAACCCCTGAACAGATGAAACCAGGAGTATTTCGAGAGGAATACATCGCAATCATTGTTCGAGAACTTCTTAAGGGTCTCGAATATTTACATTCAGAAGGAAAGCTTCACCGTGATATCAAAGGTGAGGATCCCCACTACTGTCAATAATAATAATCACCGATAAAATCTGTATAGCGGCGAATATTCTTCTATCCGCAAATGGGGAGGTGAAGCTGGCCGATTTCGGTGTATCTGGTCAACTATCAGGGACACTCTCTGCTAAGAAAAACACCTTTGTCGGTACTCCATATTGGATGTCGCCTGAAGTGATCAAACAAAGCGGCTATGACCATAAAGCTGACATCTGGAGTTTGGGTATCACCGCAATTGAGCTGGCTCGTGGTGAGCCTCCCTATGCAGAGCTCCACCCTATGAAAGTAAGTCATGCATCAAGAGACACGAATGGTGGACCAAACGCTCTCGATCGTGGTAAAACCTGAGACTCAATGGTTTTCATAGGTTCTTTTCTTGATCCCAAAGAACCAACCTCCCACTTTGGATGGCCCTTTCTCTAAGGCATTCCGAGAATTCGTGGCTTATTGCCTTCAGCGCGATCCTAGAGATGTATGTTGTACCTCGCTGTGAAATCTTCTTCTGCTCACATGACATCTGTTTCGAAGCGACCATCCGCTAAGGATCTTTTGAAACACAAATTCGTTCGTATGGCCAAGAAAACGAACTACCTTACTGAACTTATCGAACGTCACGAACGGTGGCGTGCCGAAGGTGGTGAACGAGTGGAGGAGGAGGAGCGTAATCGACAGGAAGAATTGTCCGTATCAGCTTTGCTTTCTGCATTCCCTCCTACTGATTGTCCAAATAACAGAACGAATGAGGACCCAGAAGATCTGTGGGACTTTGGCACTGTCAGACATGCGGGAACTGTTGGCCGAGCGCAGCCCAACCCAGTACAAGTATCCGGTCCTCCATTGACGTGGGAGAACAATGGTACAACAAGATCGAGAGGTTCTTCGAATTCGAGTGGATCTGGATACTCACGGCGAGATACCAGCAATACATCAGTGTCTTCCTCTGTGACAGCCAAAGGAGACTTACCTCCTCTACCAACCGGTATTGCTACCAAAAAAATTGATCAGCAGGCAACAATCCGAACCACTGCAGCAGGACTTTCAAGAGAGCCGTCGGACGAATATGACGATGATTATGAAGATCAGGTTATTGTCTCACAACAGAACCCTGATGATGAGTTACCGGATACAACTATGTTAGACTCTGTGGTCCTTCCCGCGATCGCTTCCGTAAGTTTCTTCTTTTCTATTTGGCTTCTTCAGTCTCACTACTGAATCATTGAATTTCTCAACAGCTATTCCCTCGCGTTTCAACTCAAGAAGCTCGAGTTGCCCTGAGCGCGCTTCAACGCGCCTTTACAGAAGCTGAACGAATAATTCCAGGAGTCACAATGGAACTTATTAACGAAATTGTTGACTCAGTAGAGCATGTGGACGATGAACACTGATTGTCACAACAGTTTATCTGTCTTCTTTTGCCCTCACTTTTTTCTCGTCCTTGATCTAACGTTTTGTCTGTGTTCATTTGTCCATACCATTATGCGTCTTTTGCATTTGTTACCCAGAGGACATTACAACACTAGTTTTCTTCTTCCCTTTCTCGCTTTCCTCAATCACTAGCACTCGCAATATTCAATCCGACAGCAGCATGTATCATGAGTCCAATATCCCATTTTTTGTTCCAAATCATATAGTTAGCAGCTACTCCTCGTCCACAATGTCAGATACCACATGTATAGGCCCAATAGCAAGGCAATAATATAGCTAGCTAATCAGAAAGAAAGAGAAAAAAAAGAGAAAATTTGATGTATTGTTGTGGGTTGTGTGTGCTATTAGTATCTGAGTATGCTCATGAAACTACTGGGTTTGTCCGTTTTTTCTTCTTTCCACTGCTACTTCCCGTTCCCGTTGTATTTGCCGATGATTTTGTCTTCTTCTTTGCACGAGTGACTTTGATCGGTGGAGGAGTACCCGTTCTAGGAATTTCGTCTTCAATCTCATAAGCAGGAAAAGATGGTAAAACGTGTTGTTGAGAAGGTATCGTTGAACCATTTCCAACTGCCAGTGATGAAGATGATACTTGACGAGTTATTGAAGGAGTTGATGTTGATTGTGATGGTTGAACGCCATGGGCCACAGACGGAGGAATAATAGCACCGTCAGGCATCTCTCCAACCTTATCAATGACGAAACTCTGAATCCTCTGAGGAGAATTTCCCGAAGATACCGAAGTACTTCTTAGTTTAGGTAGATTGTTATCCTCCACTGTAAGAAAATTGAAAATGAAATTGACATCGTCAGTTCCTATACTTTCGCGGATAGTTTTTGGGATTGGAAAGATTGGAAATAATAAGAAAATTAAGCGCGACATTTACCTTGTGACAAGGGTGGTAAGTCGTCTAACCTGACGATTGGAATTGAATCCAAATCTTCCTCTGCTACCACTCCTGCAGCAGAAGTACTCGGTTTGCGACTAGCGCGATCGTCGGTCAAATAAAATGGATCATCTCTCATCCTCTCCAATCGTTCTGCTTTAGCCTAAAATGTAAAAACAAAGCGAGAAAAAAATGAGTATTTCCGAAACGAAGGGGTACCGAATAAGATATTTGAGACTTACCTTTTCCCGAACAATTCTTTCCTCTTCAGTTTCCTCAAGTTCGTGGTCGGGGATCAAAATTTCCACCGATCCTTCCGTCGTTGTTCTGCGTTTCTTAGTTCCCTTGACTCTCACACCTCCCGTCTCTTTACCTTTTCCTTTCTTCCCCTTCTTGACTCTGTGGATACCAGTTCCTTCTTCGCCCAAATCTGGTACACCAGACTCCATTTCCTCACGAGGTGGCGGAACGATCCAAGCATTCAGATCTAGTCCTTCCGGTATTGGAACGCTTACTTGAGCTGTGACGGCTACGGTGTTTAATTCATAGGTGCTTGATAGAGGTTGGATTAAGAATAAACTCTTCGGGAAGTTGGGTTCGATTGAAGAAGAACTTGAGCCAGCGATATCGCCGTAACCACTAAACGCGTTTTCTGAAACGGATGGTCGGAAATTGTTGAGGTCGGTTCGAACGAACGCGAGCAACTGTAGTAGGTTCGCGGCCTGGATGTGGCGAATCAGTGTAAGATCAGAGTCTGATTCGAATAACGCGACGTACTCGTTCTTGGACTTCGATATCAGCACTAGAAACAAAGTCTTGTAATCTTTCAATCATTGTCTCGACAACATTCTTGACCTTGGGAAGGTCATCATTGTCCCATCTCTCCGCTAAATCAGCAGCCCATACACCAAAGACTTTCATAGCAGCCTGCAAGTAGACGGCAATAGTCTCCGGCGCCAAACTGAGCACTCGTGCTTGCAAGAGATATGTGAGCAATTTTTGCGGTTCAGCTAACTCGCTAAACATAAAAATCAGTTTCTTGACATGGAAGAAAAAATTAACATGATGCGCACCTACAATACTCCCCACAAATCCAAGCAGCAGCCCAAAGGACTTCAGCACAGCTCCCTTCGTCCCCAGCATGTAGCAGGAAAGTATCGTCACAAAGGATCTTGACCATGAGCGAAACGGCGAATCTTCTCACCCCTCTCACTCGAGTTGTAACATCGACAAGTTGATCCCGAATCTCTGATCCGACATTTACAGCCGCAACATATGCCAAGTCGACCAAGACGGACAGATACCATTCGAAATCTGCAACGTTTTCGTACGTGTTGTATGAACCAAGAGATAAGATGCATTGAGAGAGTGTGAGGCGATATGCAGGATTTTGCGACGGTGAAGTAGGCGCTTTTGCAGTTGGCTGCGAGGTCGTAGCTTGAGATAACGACTGAGATGCGGACGGAAGAGCAGATGTGTCTTGGCGAACGAGGTGGGAAAGGAGCTGTTGGACGATAGGTTGCAGATTGACACTGGTGGCCTGGAATCCTCATCAGTCCTGGTTCTATGAATTACTGTATCCGACTTTACCATTGCAGAGAGAAGATCAAGCGCACGCATTCGGATACTGATATCTTGGTCATCGACGCTAGCCAGTATCATGTCTTGATATTCCGCTACTAAATGAGGATGCGACGGTACAATCTTCACCATTGCCAAAAGGGCAATATATTTCACTGTAAAGTATTTTGTCTAGAGGCGTCAAGAATGTAGATAGATAGACGGCTTACGGTTCTGGTCTTCATCCTGGAGGAAATTCGCCAGCTTTGTCACGCATGTTCGCGCAAGAGAATTCCCCGAAGTCCCCTGAAGCATACCACCGATAATGCATGTGTGGACACACTCATAAAGGAGCGAAATAGCCGGAGTCGTCGAAATGAGTTCTGTAATGGGTGGCTGGAGTTTCTTGACTAGACGAGGTTCGTGTGGTGTGAGGGATCCGAACTACCATGAAAAGATGCGATGTTAGACGGATTCACTCCCTTTGGAATGATGACTGACTAGTTTGATAATTTTAATCAACATCCAATTGTTCGAAGAGGTAGTCAGCAGGTGAAAGAGCTGCGGCGCGAGAGAAAGGTAATCTCTGGCATTTCTTCGCGCAAGCTCACACAGAACATTCACCGTGGCTGCCACAACACCTATAAAATGCATCCAATTTAACTTTTTGTCAAAGCGAATGAAACGGACAAGTTACCGGTGTCAGGATCCTCCAATCGTTCCCTGAAACGAGGCATAGCCTGCGGAATCACTTCTGGATATTTGATGAACAGCTTGAACATGGCCACCACAGCTCTCTTTCGGATGTGAGGACGTGAATGGCTCAGCATCCGGATCAGGTCAGGGGAAAGATCGCGCGCAAGGTCTGGTGTTATAAAGTCTGAGAAACCGTTGAGGGTAACCGCTACATCCTCCGGTCGCGAATTGAGATCCTTGGAATACGATGCTATGATTTAATTCAAGTACATGACATCACGTTAGGCTCTCACCTTCTTCAGTAAGTTAGTAGTAAGCATAAGGACGTCTGTGTCCTGGTTGAAAGACTGCGCAGCCGCAAGATAACCCACAGACTTGAGGTGAACTTTTGCTGAGGACATGACCTCGACAACATGAAAAGAGGCCCAACTCATGTCGTAGCCTAACATATCTAGCTAAACCAATTGAGATCAAGACTTGCAGGGAATGATTATGATATATGCGACGGTACGCACATAGGTAAGTTTGAGGACTGCTCCAGCCTTAAGCTCCATGTCTTTGCTCCTCACTTCCTGCCTAATCTCGTCCATAGCTTGAGCGATGAATTTGGCTTCATCTTTCTTGTTCGCTCGCAAACCTCGAATGAGATCTTGAAGCGTTCGTTCCCACATAGTTGTTCACTTTATCCTGGATAAAATGTGTGCTGGACGCGAAGCCAAGCCTCTACAGTCCGTCAGCGTAGTTCTGCGAGGAGATGGTTGGGTAGAGAGTGAGCTGAAGGTGGAGGAGTGCATTGAAACCGACTGAATCTCGCACCGATCTTGCCTACGTAAGGTGTAATTCCAAATCAAGCAAGATGCTCGCGCTTTGCTTTCCCGCTCACCACAGACCTCCACTGTCCGACTCCGAGTCGCATCCATTGTCCGACAAATTGATAGGATATACCACCTTTTACAAGAGTCTATCATCTGTCTGTCGACGGCGGAGAACATTTCCTGAACTTGCTGCTTGCGAATATCTTTTCAGGGAATTTTCACAAACATACTTGTGTGTTGTTCGCTTTTTTATGGTAGCTCTCGTTCTGAAAACCGCTGCCTGCAGGAAATATCTCGGTATCGAAGTCTGCAGCCGTGTTATCCATCTGTACCGACAATGAGATCAAACATCTCTTGCTGATCTGTCCGCGGTAGTGTTGCTGCTGATGGGCTTTGGATTCTCACTCGTCCGTCTTAGCAATGAAGATACTCCTCTACGGTTATCTACCCCAGCACGGTCCCTCGATTCTGCGGCTGATAGGCTTAGAACACCGGACTGCAACGACGTATATAGGAACTCGTCTTTCTGCCTCTTGAGCTTCAGTCCGCGTCCTTCGAATAGATCGTTCGTTCCTGAATTTTATCCGCTGCAACCTCGCTCAGCATTGCACCCAATTCCGTGCAGTACTTGACAACGAGGCCGGTCATTTCGTCGATCCTCTCAGAGGATAGATATGGATATTGTGCTCAATGAGTACATGGGAAGCTCATATCGGAGATAACTTGCAGCCACCCTCATATGACATTAGCGATCATGCTCATATCTCCTGCATGCTAGCAATATCCTGCTTTTCGACCACCCTCGACCCTCTTCCCAATACATTACGGTCAAGTTTCTTGCAAAGATCCCCGGTCTCGGTCTCAATATTACTCACAGGCGATATTTTTTGCAACTGATATTTGGTGATAGTTTTTCAGATTCGACCAAAGAGGCAGAGAAGGCGGATTCCTCGTTTGGAGACATTTGCAATATTGTTCGGCTGGTCCAAAGCTGTGACTGACGTGGGCCAGGACGCAAATCACCAATTTTTTCGTGTTGAAATCGTAAAGTCTGCTATACTGTTGCCTTTTTCCCGTCGCATGCTAGACTGATACACTCAAAGTTAAGCGCCCCCATTGTTTCGGAACCATGCGAACAGATGCATTCAATCCAGTAAGACAAGCCACACCCGGTTATGCCGATAGAAGCCCTGGAACTATTTACGATCACACACCAACGTCTATGGTTTAGCTTGCTCCATAACATATATATACAACCATCATGCCCCTCCCCTACACTCATCGCACGAGGACCTCATTAAACAACCACCATTAATCTCTAATGCCTGGTCTCACTCTATCCAATCTGACACCACCATTCCCCGCTGGCGTCCCTGTACACCCCTTACTCATTGTAGATTATGAACTCCTCCTACGACGTGATGAACGCGAGATCAACAAACTGTGGCTCGCAGCTACAGGTCTCGGCTTTTGGTAGTAAGTAATACGTCTCCAATGCACTCTTTGATGCTCAATACCATCGTGTTATCAGTCTGAAAAATCACGGTACACAACAAGAGGTCGATCGCATGTTCGAATGGGGTTCCGAGACTTTCAGTCTACCACTGGAAGAAAAGCTCAAATACGACATCGGTATGGATGGCAATTCCGTCGGGTCAGTATCTAGGTTATCCCTCCTTTCATAACATAGACTCATTGTTATGCCTAGGTACAAAGCTAAAGGGAGTATCGCTACCGATGCTTTGGGCACCTTAGACACTGTCGAATTCTTCACCATATCCCAGAACGATGTCTTCGCATATCCACAAACCATAAGGCGGAAATATCCAGAACCGGTGAACAGAAGAATGCGCAACACCCTTCTACCCTTTGCGCAGAAATCCAAAGGTATCAACGAGACATTCCTCAGGATTTTCGAAGAGCGACTAGGTCTACCCTACGGCGAGTTTGCTAAGACACATCAAGAAGACAAACTTTGTTGTTCGGAGCTACGTTGCGTCAAGACACCGCCCAACCAAAGTTCAACCGGCATAGGTCCACATTCTGATTTCGGCACACTAGTGAGTAGCATCCCTGACAACCCATTCCGCTGAAGAATCGTTCTGGAAAATTCATGTCTTTTCTAGACTATTGTTCACAACCGATTAGGTGGATTACAAGTTATGCCACCAGGAACTGACGAATGGCTATACATCAAGGTGAGCCACAATCACCGGACGTCTAAAACATATATTGATGGTGACTTACTGCGGCCCCATAAGCCTCTACCAGGACATGCAGTCTGCAATATCGCTGATGCTTTATCATTATTCAGCGGAGGTATTTTGCGTTCTAGCGTACATCGTGTCATGTATGTTCTCAGCCTTTTCCAACTATCTACATGTCATCACATGGCTGATAATTTATCGCGCACATTATTGTTTGTTTTGTTTTAGGCCGCCACCGGGATCTCAGTCGCGCTACGAGCGATACTCGATCTGCTATTTCACGAGACCAAACGATGATGCGATTCTCCGAGCGCTGTCGGACAAGAGTCCATTGATAGCTGAAGCAGTCAGAAGAGCTCCTCCAGGTCAATTCGAACCAGGTTGCACTTCATCCGAATGGATTTCTCGTCGCATCCGGAATCTTTGTCTGAAAAGTCGACAGGTCCGTTTACAATCTCATTTTTCTCCGTGCTACCAAACACTTGGGACTCAAATTTAGTTTCGGCAGGGCTTTATAGCAAGTCAGGGGACCGAGAAAATTGCCATTGGAAAGCAGCCGCAGGGTGTTTCTCCTGCGTCTATGTTGAGAAGTTGACGTCGTCTTTTTTTAAGTTAGCCCATTGATTTTTCACAAGTTGGTTTGTGGAACGGAAACTATCTGAATCTCCTTTTGTTGTACTGTCTTACTTTTTCAACATCATCACTAGTGTTGGTATATATAACTATTTGTATTCTACTTTGACTAATTTTATAAATGCTAGTAAACAACTGTATACTGATCAACGCCGAAATGAAATGGAACCGTAGTGGCCTCGAGGAGGCTTTTTCTTTCTTGTGAATATCAATGGAGTTACGCAGAAGAACTGAATGCATTGACGGCGTCTAGTATGTTCCAGTTTGAAGGGCAACCCTGATGACGACCTTTCAATCACATACCACCATCACCACCAGTACCTTTAAGTTTATCTAAACAATGACCACTCTCACAGACCAAGAGTACGTGACAAAGCCTAGTCATTCTGAACGTGCTGACAACTAATTGAACAGCACGTAGTATCGAAATTGCCACAAGAGCAGCTGACAACTTTACAAAAGTTTACTACACAACTTACGATTCACCTACACGCGTAGACGATCTTCCTCATTTTTATCGTCCTGTATCTTCTGTCACATGGAATGGAAATCCAGTTCAAGGAGCAGATGGTGTAAGGGATTTAATCAAAGGGATGCCAAAGACAGTTCATGAAGTTCAAGATTTCGATTGTCATCCTATACCAGGTGAAGTTCCTTTCTTCCTTACCTCACTTTTTCTTTTCTCTTTTCTATCCCCCCTCTATATGCATTCTTCCATTACATTACATTTCGGAAACTAACATGTAAGACGTGCGTTTTCGTAGGCAGTCAACCACCATCGTTACTTGTTATAGTTTCTGGCAATGTAACACATGGGAAAGGACCAACTGGAAATCCTGCTTCTACACCAGCCAAGTCAATCGAAGGACAACCACGAGTTTTCTCTCAAACTTTCATGCTTGTACCTGATGGTACTGCTTCTACTAAGCCTGGAGAAGTGGCAAAATATTACATTCATGCTGATGAAATGCGGTTCGTTGGATAGTTTGGTGAGTTCGAGAACTCGGTTTACTTTTATTGGTTGTTGTTGTTCTTCTTACTGGTTACATCATGTTTCAAGGGTCCGAGTTCACCAACGTTCAATGATAGTCGTCTTTGTAATTTATGTATTGTTATTTTTTCTCTTTTCACCTACTCGATCAATCAAACGGACACGCCGTTTTTCTCACTTGAAACACAACTTGACTGGCGCAGTATGAAATGAAATAATCAAAGTAGAAAGAAGACTGTACAAATAAAGATGATTTATGTAATGTTGCAATGATGATACAGTCTGGAGCTGGCGGCGCCATAAGAAAAACAGAGTTTGAGAGAAAGAATACAACAATCAACCAAATGTTTGACTCTACGCAGGGAAAAAGTCAGAACCTAGGTCATGAAAAGACCGAATGATATCAAAGAGCACTTACCGATCGAGCACTCCTCTTGACTTTCGATAATCTCCATTCGTCCGGTTTTTCATATTTGTTGAACAACGGTTCAATCTTCTCTTGCTTCTTCCGTTTACTGATCTTGTTAGCATCTGCAACTTTGAAGAATTGGGGAGCGACCTCGACCAACCACTTTGGTTCAATCGCGGTGACGTTATGACAGTATTCGCGAGTTGTAAGGATCAACTCGTGGTAGATACACCATTCAGGATTTCGATTGAATAGTGCAGAAGAAGGGTGGATGTAAACGGGTGTGCCTTCGACGAGGGTCTTGTAACCTTCCTGAGGGTCCTTCTTGGCAGCATTTCGGAAGAATCCTGAACAAATAGCTCTCCGTACGCGGTTGTAATCCTTGCCAGCGGAGATGATATCATGTTTGTATCTGGAAAATAAGTTAGCCTACGGCGTTTCTGTCAGAAAGTGTTAAATGAAAATGAAATTACCTATCCATGATACCCAACAACTGTTTTCGAACATCCTGGGCTCGTCGCATACTCCGAGCTTGAATGAAATTCTCATAGCACCATGGGTTCGAGAAGTTACTCGCCTTCCAACCATTGTACACGGTCAGAAGAGTGAGGTGATCACCTTCAGGTTGATGGAATTTTGCCTTCTTCGAGTCGGCCTGGCCCTGCTTTTCTTTAGGCCGATAGAACACGCTCTGGACAGACAACATCGCCACGATGGAAAGGATTTCTTCTGAACAACCAAGTTCAACGGAAGCGATCAACATTTTCGCAAGCGGAGGCTCCATGGGGAAATCGGCCATTTTTCGACCAAGTCTCGTCAAAAGCCCTTCGTCGTCTAGAGCGGACAACGCGTACAACGACTCCAAAGCCGTAAGCATGGTCTGTGCAGGTGGAGGATCCATGAAATCAAAACTCAGCAAGTCGTTGATTCCCATAGCTTTCAACATGAGGATTGTGTGCGACAAATTCGTGCGTTGGATATCAGGAATGGAATTGGGTAACATTTCATTCCTAAAAGCGGCTTCCGTGTATAGCCTGTAGCACTTGCCAGGACCAGTACGACCGGCCCGACCGGAGCGTTGGCGTGCTTGAGCTTGTGAGATAGGCATGACAACGAGCGAATCCATACCGAGTCGGGGGTCGTAGGCGTTCTGCTTGGAGAAACCGGGGTCGATAACATAGTAGATACCAGGGATAGTAAGACTAGTTTCCGCGACATTCGTAGCAATGACGACCTTACGTGCACCAGGAGGTGTAGGCTCGAAAACTCGGGATTGGACTTCGGAGGGGAGGGCGGAATAAATGGGAAGGATGATGAGCTCAGGTACTTTTGGTCCTAGTGCTTTCATCCGCTCGTATAAGATCTCGCAAGCTGTGTCAATCTCTTCTTGACCAGTCAAAAACAGAAGGACATCGCCAGGAGGTTCAGACAAATGAATCTGCATGACGGTGATTAGGGAAGCATCGAGATAGTCGGTTTCAGGTTCCTTCGTGTAGAGAATTTCGACAGGATAAGTGCGACCTGGAATAGTGAAAATTGGACAACCGTAGAAGTATTTGGAGAACTTTTCGGCATCGAGAGTAGCGGAAGTCACAATCAACTTCAGGTCAGGTCGACGTTTGATAGCTTCTATAGTCGCAGTTAGCAACAATGATGAAGTGAAAGTTGATCATTCAACGCACTCTTGAGTAAACCAAACAGAACATCAGTAGCGATTGTCCGTTCGTGAGCTTCATCGAGCATGACCACCGAGTATTGGCTGACATCCGGGTCAATGAGACACTCTCGCTGAAGCATACCATCGGTCATGTACTTGATTCGTGTCTCTGGACTTGTGCAATCTTCGAAACGAATAGTGTAACCAACTTCTTGACCGAGACGACATCCAACCTCCTCCGAAACACGTTTCGCCACGGACATCGCAGCTACACGACGAGGTTGGGTGCAGCCTATCCGGCCCCTGTCAGCATATCCATCCTCGGCAAGGTACTGCACCATCTGTGTAGTCTTTCCAGACCCTGTGTCACCTACAACAATGAGTATTTGGTGCTATTGAAAGAGTTAGTACATCTTATCTCTCTGACAACTTATAGACATACCTCTCTGATAGCTTCCAGCAATTGGTCGCGAAGCTTGTAAATCGGCAGATTTTTGCGCTGTTCTTGAATACTCAGCGAAGTGATTTCACCATAGGTGGTAGCTTTGTTGAAAGTAGCTTCCTTCCATTTCGGCTGCTCTCCTGCTTTCTGAGATCTCAGAGAACCCCTTAGATCTTGGGCGAATACCTTGTCGGTATCTTTCGACATAGGATCTAGCCAAGGCTGACTGAAATCGCGAGCTTCGGAATCTGCTTGTTCATTGACTTCTTGTTGTCGCAACTCCCGACGTTCTTTGGCTAGAGAAGCGCCAGCCAAAGCTGCACGATTCATTGAACCATCGGGAGCTTTGACAATTTTGACAGGACTAAGATCCAATGTTTTCTTCGTCTGCCCTGCCAGAAATGCCGGTTCATCTTCTCTGACCTCAATATCCATCTCCTCTTCAACCTCCGCATGCGCCATGGGATTGGTGAAGTCTTCGTCTAAATCAGGATATTCAGAAGCGTCTATGATACCGGAAGAGATGAGTTGTTTAATCTCCCAGCGTTCTGGAGATGTCAATCTCTTCGCTGAGCGGACAGGCTCGTCCTTAACAACCCCTTTTGATAGCAATGGGATAGCGTTCGCGCCGCGAGCAGAGCGTTGTTGCTCTTCCTCAGCAAGTTCAGCCTCGGATTTGATTCTTAGGTGAGGTGTAAGGTCGCGACCCGTCGCTTGATCAACGTCTTTCATCGAAAGACTCACTCTACTACCAGCGACACTCATGACCTTGACCTTGACTTGTTGTCCACGGCCGAGTAGATCAGAAGCGGAGTTCACACGTGCACCTTGTTGAATGTTGGAAACATGTACCATTCCTAGGGAGGGAGTTTAGCAGATTGAAACTGGAATTATCGATCAGCATACCTTCTACTCGACCAGCTACGCCTTCAAGTTGCACAAAGGCACCAAAATCCTTCAGAGACGAAACGCGACCGTTGTAGATCTTATATAGTACCGGTCGCTCATCCAGTTTATGCCGTTCATTCCTTCCCCTCCCACCATCCCGCCTATCTCCAAAGCTTCTGCCTCGTGGAGGACTTGGGCTGCGCCGTCGTGGGGATCTTGATCGTGACCGACGTTGTCGCTTCGTTTCACGTTCATCCTCTGCTACAGGTGGCGGTCGGGTCTTCGCTTTCTTCGCTACACCTTCAAACTGCGACATCATGTCATCCACCTCCTTCAATAGAGCGTCCTTCGTGACACTTGGCTGCCACTCCTGATCCTTTAATCCCAACCCAGGAAACATCCGCCGTTTCCTATCTACCTCGTCAACACCACCATCATCCTTGCCTGCATTTTCCTTCTGAGCCATAGACTGCCGTTTCTTGTGCTTTGGATGCATACTCAGAATCAAGCGGTCTACAGTCTCCACAAATGAGTCAGGGAAGTTAGCCCCGACATCCTTCAACTTCTTCTTGAACTCTTCACGGGTTTTCGAGTGTTCATGAAGATCAATAACGAATTCAGCTAGTGTTTTGTCGTTGATTCCAGTATGGTTAACGATTTCCTGCGTGATTTTAGCAACTAAAGAAAGAAACTCGAGGTTATAGATATCAGCATCAGACATGTCGAGGAGGAGGAGGATGTGGTGAGTGTACAGAGTTGTAACGCCCAAAGGACAATATTACGATGACTAATTTACTTTGTATATGTATTTGAAACTCCGATTACAAGATGTGGTTATTAGTAGTTTATTATCATGGTTGACTACTAGTCACTATTCCCAACATTGACTCTCATCCTCAAAATTGTCTCGTTTTGACAACTCTGATTACTCGAGTATCATTCAACTTCACACTTCGTTTTTTTGTTAGAAATATATGCCGCCAAGAAAGGGTATTGTCAAGTCTGGCAACGCAGGAAATTCTTCCAAAGCAGCTCCGAAACCGGATATTACAACTAGCAGCGAAGATAAACCTCTCTTTCCTCCAGGATCCAAATTCCCTTTGAGCTTACTCAACGAGAGGTGGTTTGCTTTACTTGCTCATCAAGTCGTACAATATACTTATGGCTCTGCCTTAGATGCCAGAAGAATGGTTGGGAGAAACCTATAGTTGATACTGTGAGTTTGGTATTTTTTGTTGGCCGCCGTTCTTGCCATGTATCCTGTAGCGAAGACAAGGAAATGGATTTTCATTCGTCGTGACTTTGAGTCGCATCAACAAGAAGAACTCTGAGAGAGAATCTGTTCGGTTGGAACCACATCCTCCATATTTGTCACCCAGTGCTCTTGAAGCTCGTCACTGGGGTGCAACCTATGCCTTATATCGCGTGAGTCAAAATCACGAAGCCGACTTGTCAAGACACCAATATTCATCCTACTATCACAGTTTTGCAACGGTATTCAATTAAACCGTGTACTCCCCCCTGGACCTCGTGATTATTGGAACGAGTTAGCAAATGAGCATAAAACCGTACCGGAACATCAGAAGTGGATGTATGATGTGGACCCGTTCGCAGCACGGAAGGCAGTCGATGAGCGACAGGCAAAAGCTGCCAAGAAGCGAGAAGAAGCTGCAGGGAGTTCAAGCAATACGGCATCATTAAATGCTACTTCTCCAGAGTTCTCGCATTTACCCGAAGTCAAAATGGCTGGCAGTCTGCGTGAACTTGTCGAAGACAGTATCAAGCATGTCAGTAAATGTTATGCAGTGTCCCCCTGTATATGACATATTGAATATTCCCACATATAGGCGGTCGCTCTTTACTCAGAGGCACAGGATTCAATCACAACTGTACTCGACGAAAACGATATCGGCCAGATTTTGAAGCAATTAGAGACTGTAGGATTTAAAAGTACACAAGCTAAAAGCGCGACCGATGCCTTAATGCAAGCGTCTCCGTTGACCTCAACTTTGCTATCTTCAAACCCCCCGCTCCAAGCCTGCATCGAGTTCTTGCTTCTCCACATACCAGAATGCGACCTTCCACGAAGATTCCTGCCTTCAAGTAACTCGTCTAATCCTTTTGTCACTTCCGCTCACTCTGGGGCTGATGACCTGAAGAAGAGATGGGCTGAAGACAAAGCGGTCAAAGAGTGTGGTTGGCCATTGCACGTAGTCAAGGAGGCTATGACAGATACTCAAGTCGGTTCGGACTGGCGTTTGCTCGTGAAAGCCCTTAATGCGAGACTATTAGGGGAGACATTGGATGATCTATCGGACGACGATATAGGTGCCGCAGAAAATTTTGATAAAGAGGAACTGGAGGGTTATGGAGGTCATTTTGTGGATTCCTCCCATTTTGCCGTACCCCTTCCTGTTGCTCCCATTGAACTGCACGTCATCCTCAATCCTGATCTAACCGTACACACCGAAGGTCAACCGCCGCCAATTTATCTTACCTCGAGGACTGTTGCTGCTTATATTCGTCTCTACCTCATCTCCAGAATACTGACTTCATTTAAAGAGGGTAATCTCCTTGAGCCAGGCGAATCTTTCTTGATGGCTGTCATTCGACGTTTGGAGGAAGAATGGGCAACTATCGAAGATAACGGGCCTCCGGAAATGTCTTTAGTTCTTCGTCATATGTTACCTCAGAAGGCCACTCGGAAATCCGAAACATTGAAGGACGCCGCCCGCACATCCACCATTGACAATAAAAAGAAAGACAAGAACAGACCTTCCGGCAGGAATGATGACCGAACTGACCGGCAAGTTCGCGAAGAATTCGATGGATTGCGGGACAATGAGGGATATAAACGTATTTTGTCTGCGAGACAGAAATTACCCGCTTTCTCATTCCAGACAAAGTTTTTGGAGGCGCTGCAGAAGAACAGATGTGTGGTTGTCGTCGGCCAGACCGGTATGCTGTCATCATTTTTCTCTTAAAATACTCTCAGCTAAACGCCTTCACCAGGATGCGGCAAGACTACACAATGTATGTCTCCAATTATTTTCCCTTTAACAGATCCTAACTTCGGGATACAGTGCCCCAGTTTATTCTTGATTCTCTTATTCTCTCAAACGAAGGATCAAAAGCATCAATCATCGTGACTCAACCTCGCAGACTTTCCGCTATTGGTGTCGCTACAAGAGTTTCCGCCGAACGTCTTGAAGATGGTTCTGTAGGTTACGCGATTCGAGGAGAAAGTAAACAGAGTAGACGAACGAAGCTTTTGTTTTGTACTACTGGTGTCGTCCTACGGAGGTTGAGTGCTGGTGACAATCTATCCAGTGTTACGCATGTGGTCGTGGATGAGGTGAGCACACAAACGACAACTGTGTTAGCTCTGAGTTCATGTCTCGTTTAGGTGCATGAACGTTCAGTAGACGGTGATATACTGCTCTTGCAACTGAAGGAGATCATGAAGCAGCACAAGAAGCTCAAGGTGATCTTAATGTCAGCAACTATCAACCACGAGATTTTTGTTCGATATTTCAACAATGCGCCGTTGTTGACCATCCCTGGTTTTACGCATCCCGTCGACGATATGTATGTTTCCTGATCGCTCATAATTCGATAAAGGTGTATCCACTGATGAATAATTCTAGTTACTTAGAAGATGCTTTGCCTCTTATTTCATATCGACCCACTGGTGGTAAAGGACTGAAGAAGATGTCGGAAGAAGAGAAACATCGAATGACACAGGAATATTCCACATTGGGCATGGACGAGGAGTGTATCAAGAGTCTTCAAACCATCGTACGGTCTGACCGTATCGACTTTGAGGTACTATTGCATTTCGATATATTTGACGCAAATTTTGATTATCTTCGCAGCTCATTGCAGCGGTCGTACAACATATCATCAACAATGATTCAAATCCGAGTGGAATCCTGATATTTCTTCCAGGTGTGCAAGAAATTCGACAATGTATCGACACTTTGCGCGGTATCAAGGGTGTGAAGACATTCCCTCTTCATGCAAACCTTTCAAGCGACGAACAAAGGGTTGTTTTTGAGCCTTTGTCTCTTTGGAAAATCATCGCAGCTACCAACGTCGCCGAGGTATGTATATTTGCATCAACTTTCCACCTAGATAATTGCTCATATTCATCCCGGTAGACGTCTATCACCATCGACGATGTTGTCTATGTCATTGATTGTGGACGAGTCAAGGAGACCCAATTTAATCCTGAAACGGGTCTAACACAATTAGTGGAACAATGGGTCACTCGTGCAGCTGCGAAACAACGTAGAGGTCGTGCTGGTCGTACTCGTCCTGGAAAATGCTACAAACTTTACACAAGGAAGCAAGAAAACACGATGCATCCATTCCCAATCCCAGAAATCAAACGGGTACCGCTCGAGAGTATCTCACTCAACGTTAAAGTGATGTATAACGATGTCAAGGTAACTAACTGACTTGATGATATCCTTCGATTTGTACTGACTTTGTTTAACTGCATAGTCTTTCCTGTCGAAAGCCATCGATCCACCTGATCTTGCCAACATCGACCATGCATTAGAAGTACTTGAAGAAATTGGTGCAATCTCTGAAGGAAACATAACAGCGCTTGGACAACACTTAGTAAGTCCCTTTCATTCTGCAAGCGAGGATATTAAATTTCTCACATTCCAATGTCTCCACAGTCTACTTTACCTCTGGATCTCAGACTTGGAAAAATGTTGATACTAGCAAGTATTTTTCAATGTTTAGACCCAGTCTTGACTGTTGCTGCGTGTCTCTCTTGCAAACCTCTTTTCACCAGTCCGATGGAGAAGAGGGAAGAGGCAAATCGGTAAGTGGACTAACTTCTATAAACGAATCCAAACGTCAAAGAATATTCTAACCATTTCGATAACCCACCAGTGCAAGAGAAAGTTTCTTATCAGGAAACAGCGATCTGTTGACGGATGCCCATGCATACAATGAAGTCTACAAACGTAAGAACGACGGGGCCTCTAATTCTGCCATTCGTATTTTCTGTGAAGATGTAAGAACGAATCCATTGTAACTTCTCTTTCGTTATTTAAATTCTAATCTAGCATTTCACAGAACTTCATTTCTCCGTCCACAATCCGAGACATAACTTCCCTTCGTAACGATCTCTTCTCGTCTCTAATCTCCCTAAACTTCGTCCCATCAAACACAAACCCAACATCACCTAACCTAAACACCCACAGCGACAATCTCAATTTAATCAAAGCTATAATCTTAGGTGGATTATGGCCTCGAGTTGCCAAAGTTTCACTTCCTCGTTCAGCCATCAAATTCGATAAAATCCAAGCAGGATCAATTCAAAGAGAAAATACAGCAAAAGAATATAAATTTTTTGATATAAAAAATCCTGGTAGTGGAGGTAGTGGAAGAGTTTTTTTACATCCTGCTTCGGTTCTTTTCGGATCTTCAGTTTGGAAATCACCGTTCGTGGCGTATTTTCAAAAGCAAATGACTAGTAAAGTGTTTTTGAGGGATGTTACAGAGGTGAGTTTAGTTTCTTTTTTGAGCTTATTTCCCTTTTGCTTGCCCTACCCCTCCTACCCTACTCTTCACCCTTCCTTCTTCCTCTTCCCCGCTCTCCACTCTCAAATCCGCCGATACACACATCATATATCACTAACTAACCCCCAAATCTCAAATCTCAAACACAGGTACCTATGTACGCTTTACTCCTATTCGGAGGACCTGTTTCAGTGAATCATATCGGAGGAGGATTAACTATCGGTACCAAGAATACGTTTATCAAGTTAAAAGCGTGGCCCAGGATAGGTGTTTTAGTTAATCAACTTCGGTGAGTTTTCAGTACTTCCATCATGAATTCATCAGTTTGTCTTTGTCAAAAGTCAAATTTCCCACCTGTCGATGTATGTATGACTTGATAACTGATATTGTTTTTTTTTTCTTGCGTATGCTTTGTAGACGATTGTTAGATATTATGTTAGCTAGATGTGTACAGGAAGGAGGGACGATGTTAGATGAAGTTAGTGATGATAATAATCCTGTGATTGAAGCTATGTTGGCTTTGTTATCTGGGGATGGGTTGACTAGCAACTAACAACTAACAGCTAACAACTAACATCTGTCGATCTCAGTATGTACTCTGTCTGTTACAGTACATGCATGTCATTGCCCCCTCATCTTTCTATCGGAATTATGATTGACGACAACTTTGATGAACAACGAACGACACGACATATCAAAACTGGACATGCAAATGCATATATTATATGAACAACTCAACCTGGTCATTATAATGGTATCCTAGCTAACTACTGCTAGAACTAGGAATTGCGAACAGTACATCCTCCAAATTCACCAATAACAAAATATCAATATCTGTAAGATTAACTAAAGCAAAGGCAAAATCTTCCTTCCTTCCATTTACCGGTACTAGTAATAATAATAATACGTATACGTATAAACCAACCCTACTTCTCTAATCCTACTCTAACAGCACACACGCCGGATTAAATATACATAACAAAGAAGAAAAAACACCACCTTGAACGTTATCTTGATTCGGGATATTGCACTTTTGACTTTGACAGAGACTCAAAAAATGAGAAACAACCAACAAAAAGAACGTAAGCTTCTCTTCTGTATTGATGATGGACAAATGCTGAAGTGTGGTAGTTGGAAAACTTAATATCGCAAGCTCAAATGGGGGGAGGGGGGGGGGACCGCACCGCAGGAAGGAAAGAAAACGGTCACCTGCCTGGTGAAGCTTGCGAACTTTGAAATAAACCATGCCCGACCCTTGCCCATTCATACCAAACTTGACCGACCCCGATGTCAACGTCAATTCCAGCATCTGCCCGAGCCCACCATCATCACGAGATATCACCCTCACTAACATTCCTCCGATGTCTTATCGGACTCTTCAAAATAGCTCCTCCGAACGATAATCCAAGCATATTTGGAGTAGATCTTCCACCACCACCTCCACTTTCAGCTTCACCTCCATCAACAGCAGTCAAAGTCCCCGATTCACTTCCACTTTCATCCAAATTGATACAAGAAGGTAACGTTTCCGCTCTCCTGACATTTCCCAAAATAGAACTAGGATCAGAAACAATCCTAGGTGATTTCACTTGTCTTCGATCCATAGTAGCGGTGTTAGGAGTGGAAGGTCGTTTTTGTTGTCGAATGGAAAATGAAGATGTAGGAAGAGCGGATTTAGGCGTAGATAATGGAACAGCTGCATATTCACCATTAGGCATCATAGCATAATAAGGAGCACCATAAGGTTGAGTTCGAGGTATAGGTCCACTCGTTTTAGGTGTCTTTGGTGTCTTGCCAAATGGTGAAGAAGGAGAAAAAGCAAATGATCGTACTCTCGCACTCTGACTTCCAGACGCTTGTGCTGAATTTGAACCAGAAGCAGCAGCGGACGATATTGAATCCATACGCATGCGAGGGGAAATCGGTGATAGCGTTGCTTGGATGGAGAGATTGAGGTTAAGATATTGACTGAAAGCTTTACGACGGGATTTTGGTATTGAAGAAGCAGTTGGTGTGGTGGCTGAAGATTCGGGAATAGATTGAGGAACAGATGTACGAGGGCGATCAGGGGAAGGAGGAGGTGATGGTGTTTGCGTCATTTCTTCAAGTAAAGAAACCTTTTCCGCAAAACTGGTTGACACTATTGAAAGATTATTCATTAGCGGGAAGCGTGGGTTTCAAATTAGGACATCAAAACTTACTCAGAGCCGCAGATGCAGATGACCGCTTTGGCCGAAACTTGAAGGGACTGACGAAAGAAGTTCGATATGTTTCCCCAGACTCCGGCAGTTCCACAGATTTCCTCGTAGGACTTGAATTAGGTGAGGGTGCAGCGGATGACAAGGATGACGTTGATGCGATGGAAGACGACCTGGAATGAACGCCATCTTTCTCTGATTTCTTACTGCGAGTCCTGAACACGTTCATTCCAGGTAAACGGGTGGACAGCACGCGCTTGTGATAAGATGAAAGAGATGTGCGTCTCGATGGCATATCCTCCGGTAACGTGCTTACGGTGGATGAAGGTGAAGCATCAAAACTTGCTGTTTCATCAACACGAGCAAAGTTGGAAACTGATGCTAGTGAAGAATCCGCAAAAGACTCTGTAGAATCGATATCTTGGTAGGCACTGGCAGGAGGAAGGAATCCTGGAGATGACCATCGTTTGATACGAGTTGGAGGGGTGATTGACTGGATGCCCGGAAAGTTGACATGAGAGTCTGGATGTGGTTGCTTCGGAACAAGCATTGAAGGATATGGATGATTATTGGCGCTTGACGTTGAGAGGTGCACAGCTCCATTTCTTCTGCGTTGTCGGGGGGTGGATGTCGAAACTGTCGGTGGGGGTTGAGCACGGATGGAGGGAAAGAGTAAACCTAGACAGAAAACGACAATGCTCTAGCAAATATATGTGGCATTAGTCGGTAGAAGCTTGATGAACTGAAGAGAGCACTCACGATTGCAAACCACACCGAGCCGAAGAGGACAACGGCAAGGGGGACGAGGGGGTTCCTCGTCAGCATACGCTGTAGTTGTTCGTTCATGAGTAGTCGTAAAGTGGCGTTAGAGGATCGTTCGGAGGGCACAAATAGGATTAAGAGAGCGCTATATATGAGCGGTATGGATATGACCGAGTGTCAGCCGCAAGACCGAGGGTATAGGACAACAGGGAGAGTGAATTGAAGGGACAATTGGAACGGATTGCCAGCCTTCCGTCCAAAAAGCAACGAATTCCGCACGGTTTATAATTGTGGTTTCCTTGTCTCGGATAGGCCTGTCTTGTTACGTGTGGAGAAGGCCGAATGCCGACGGGTGGCAAGGAGGATGGAGGAGGAGAGTTGGTCGTAAGGGTCGTATAAGAGACGAATTTGAATCGTAAGAGAAGAGTAAAAGGACAAACGAAAGTTGAGAACCACACCACCAGGGTGAAGGCAGAAATCAGACCACTCTGTCAAACAGGCGCTCCTATAATTCCAAACGCAGCTCGGGATCTCGAATGGTAAGCGATCATTCGAGGCTCTGCCAACGCTATCAAAGTCAGCATCTGGCTAGTAAACAGTACTGTAACTGGGGATTGAAACAGGAGTAATGACTAGTGGCTAAACCTACCTAAGCCTCCCCGCCGCTCTCACTTCGCTAATCTTATCTTCCCGAAACCCGTAAAGTCTATCTACGTTTTCGGTTGTCGACCAATTTGACCATGTTCAGTCTAAACTCGGGGCCACCGCAAACTTCAGATCAAAACTAAAAACTGTTACTAACCTGCATTCCCTTTGATTACTCAGTTGTTCAAGCTACCGTGACTATCTCCCCGAGCTCCTAGCTTAATCCCGCTTTCAGATTATAAATCTCGATCGCCTGCTCGATCACTCATTCCGAGAAACATGACCTTCGTCGAACCCATTCATATCCGCAATCGTCACAATCAAAATCACAATAAAATGCGGAACGGTCACAACGTCATGCTGAGCAGTGCTCAGCGCAAGTTACGCAACAAATTAATGGCACGAATAGTAGTTACATCATATATCACGTGGTACAAGTCGCGTCCGTTTGTTTGGATCGTTGTTTGTTTTTTCCCACTGGCAATCCTGTAGATTTGATAATCAAATCATCATCCTGTGACAGTGTGACTTTCTATGATGCAAATTCTCAACGCTATTATCACTTCAAATTCACTTTCAAGTTCTCCACGAGGCCGGCCATTCACCATGAAAAAGATCGAAAATTCAAACATACCTGTCCCTGACCTCGTGAGACCGATTATTCCAGACATTTTGATGCGATATTTTTGCCATCATACGCTACAAAATCTCCAACTCCTATTTTTGTAATTCCAACAACAAGGTACATGTCGTTTGTATCTTTCTACTTTCGAGAGATTTATGGTGATTTTTGTAGCCGTTCTAGGCCAGTCACTAATGGGATACCAACACCCATTCGTACATCATACCGTACGGCGAGACAGGAAAGTGTAAATCGTAACAGTTTTCCAGAATGGCCGCTTCTAAGCATGCCATCAAGGGTTCATGCAACAATCGTCGCGTCAAGTAACCTAAAGTTTACTGAAGCGTCCTCCTCTTCGAGTTCCGAACTTATCAACAACGTTTGTCGTGGTCATGGCTATGCCGATACCAACTTGAATCATCTAGGTTCAAAAGGACAGATTCTAGCAACCCCTGTGCGGCTGTGCGGTCATTGTGCGTATCGTATCGGTGTCCGCGTTCATACCCATCTTCTTCACTGATCTATAGACTCATGGTTCCACCTAGAGCAGAAACCCTCGATTCTACTAGAATGGTGTACAGTCTACTTGATACCGTGATATCTAGTGGACAACAGCGAGAACCTCTATAGTCAGTTGAACCGTATGCATGAAGGTCAGCGTTATCACGAGTTACAATTGGCCACGGCAGCAGCCCTGAATTTCCCTCCGTTCTCTGGACATTCAAGTTAAAGCTGATCAGTTGATTATGCATCTGTTTTCATTTGTGGTTCAATATTTCATTCTCCTGCAAGATGGCCATTCAGTTGGAAATGAATGTAGGGGCTGTTTGTCAATGAATAAACCACGTGTTTCACATTTCTGAAGCACAGCCTTCCTCCAGCTCTGCTCCTTACCTCGCCCATGAATATTTGACTCTGACGGTCCAATTTATGCATTCGCAATTTTCGAACTATTCCTCATATATATTTATTGTTTGTGGAAATATGACAAGTTTCTAACGGTTCAAACCGAACTTAGTGTTGATTGATAAACTTCGATACTGCGACGCAGCCGATTCAAAACTCCTGTGTGTCATTCGGAATCCCAATCAAACGATTCTTGTAAGGTATCATTGACAAAGTTAATCAACAGCATTTCCGAACAAACTCCTAATAATAAATTAATAACATTCGAAACTGTACAAGCATAACAATGAGTTTTGGATCACAGTAAAAATCACAAGTGACGGAATGGAGGTTGATTAGATGATCTTCTTCTTGAGTACATATCAACAGTTAAAGCTACCAACATCCCATTTTTCTTCAATTTTGGAAGACTTTCCCAAGCATGGACACTGATTTCAACCTTTGTATGTCGAGGAAGAATTGACAGTGTATCGTCTAAATCAGTCAATGTCTTTACCTTTTCCCAGCATGTGATTTCAAGTGACGATAGTGTAGGGGAAGGAAGGGATCTAGAAAACATCGTACAAAATTGAGAGACTGCTGTATCGCTTCGGAAGTATACACATATTAATTCCAGGACAGGTAACAGTTGATATCCGAAGGAGAGAGCTGGTGGGTGCATATATGAACAAAACCCATTGGGCCGGGACGGCTCGAAGGGATACTACATCATCTTACTCACCTTCATCTTGATAACATTTGAAGCCATCTTCCCAATAGATATCCAGGGTTTGAAGATTTTGACCGAATGACAGAAGCATCATCAACTGATCAGATTTGATGTCCAGAGAACGGAGGGAAATTCGAGTTGGAGTCAAAGATAGCCATCGTTGTATGGAGTGGACATTAATTTGTGACCATGTCATACGAAGGTAAGATAGCGATGGTGTGTTTCTGAGACATCCGGGGAGGCTCTGGATGATTGGAGTAACATGAGAAAATTGAAGTTGGGAAAAGTTCAAGTCCAGAATTGACAGGATGGGGAAGAAGTTGTCTATAAATCGTCGAACATCCAATATTGACGAGAATTTACATCGTTGAACTCGGAGTTCTGTGACAGATGCAAAGTGACGACGAAGGCAGAGGAGGGTTGGATGCAGCAAAGGCATATCATACAAGGAGAGTAATTGCAAGTTCGGGAGAAGAGCTTGGCCGTGCAAGAATAATTGGTGAAAAGCCTTTGAATTTGAGATTGGACCCAAATCTACTGGCTGGAAAAAATGGAGATGTGTCGTCAATCCCCGAAGATGTGATTTGTTCGTAATGCTTTGGATAAAGGACTGAAACATCCAACTGTTATTGATTTCGACAGTTCGGTAGAGGTATCGACAACTAGGAAGATAAAATCCTTGGCAGGTGAGGCAACAGCTCCATAATGTCATCCTCACGAAGTAAATTCCAGAGGTGTAGTCGTTGATGTGGTCAAGTACAAGGAGACAAATCTCCCAGGGCAGTCGGGGAGAAGACAAGTTGGAATTTGGTACCACGAATCGAGGATTGAATGTTTCGTAGACCTCGCATACATTTCTCATATCTTTCCACCATTCCCGTTCTGAATTGATACGACTTCGTATCCGTTCCAATACTTTAGCTTTTTCTTTTCTAGTAGTGTCCGCAGAATCCGCTGATTTCGACTCATTTGCAAGCGTGCCACCTTCTGCTTCGAGTTCGCGTGTCAAGAATCAAGATAATAGACCATTCCAATAGTGCACTGAACGTACCGTTCATAGAATTCACCGTGAGTTGCAAACCTGAATCTCTAAGGAAGAAACGACAAATTTATGATCTTTCTTGATCGAGCAGCGATCACAGTGATGAAGATTTGGTTCGGATTTGGTTCAGGGCCTTGAATAAGCGTACGCGTTGCTAGAATCACTGGTTCTTACAGGGTTTGATTTTGATTTTTACCATCTCGTGTTGAAAAAATCTTATCCTCGTCCGACCGACATTCGCAAAGCTTGAATTTACGTATGAGCGGACTGACTGGAAAATGTGGCAGGAAGTAAAGCAATTTCAATACCCTTCACGCATAATAAAGACGTTTAAAAAAGTATAACGAATAGTTCCGAAGAAAAGGTATGCATATGTATGAAACGAACTTGTTACTACAGCTGATTACATAGTTCATCGAGGAGAGAACAAGCAAAGAATAAACGAACTACATAAATTATGACATTGAAAACGAATCATTGTATCAAATCAAATCAGAATAAATATGCCGTCCGATGAACACTTCACGCAGTGTACTGGGCATTTAAGAGGACTTCTTCTCGCAAGACTTTCCATCTGCAGAACGAGTGAATCCTTTCTCACAAGTATGCACCTGACAGGTGCCCATATCGCAAGAAACGTCTTTGGACCCAGCAATAGCGGTGCAGTCGAATCTGATGAAGCAGAAAAGGACCACTTAGAATAAGTTTGTGCAAAAATATCAACGTGGAGGACTCACTTAGAATCCATAGAGCCACAACCACCACAGCTTGTCAAATCAAACTTGAAATCAACGCACTCGAAACCATCCCTGGTCCATTCCAACAAAGTGCGAGGAGTTTCGTTCTTGACAGAGCCAGCCTTAACGGATCCAGACACAGGACAAACATCTCCAACAGGGCACAAGAGACTGGAAGACTCTTCCTGAGACAAGGGCTCTTGTTCGCGCTTCTCGAGATCACGAGGCCTGCGGTGACCATGATGGTAAGATGGAACGGGAGCAGGGGCAGGAGCACGAGCTTCGTAGTAATGATAAGCGTTGGATGGACGATGTCTGTATGCACGTTCAACGTTGGTAGCACGCTTCTCGTAGTAAGGGCCGTAGTTGTAGTTGTAGACGTTGGATGGACGATGTCTGTAAGCGCGCTCGACATTCGTGGCACGCCTCTCGTAGTACGGTCCATAGTTGTAGACTGGACTGGGGCGTGGTCTATGATGACGGTCAACACCGTAGGCGCGCTTTTCGTAGTAGTAATCCTGGACGCTGTTGGAAGGTTTAGGAGAACGAGCTTGATAAACGTAACTAGGGCGGTGTCTGTGGGCACGCGCAACAGGAGTTGGCTCTCCCACGGCAAATGATACGAGGGAAAGAATGGAAACCAATCCGACGATGATTGAAGAGCGCATTTTGTTGAAGATGCTACAGGGAGGAAAAGCAAGAAGATGAAATGAGTCAGTAAACGCGACAAGAAAGGAGACTGAGACTACTTACATATCGCCGACGGTCTGCTTTGCGAGTCAAAAACCTTCTCTTGAAGGAGGAAACGAAGGAAAGTAGAGTAGGGAAACTGACATTTCATTCACTCAGACCTTTCTCAATAAATAGATAGATATTTCGAGCGGATCCAGGCGGCATATTGTGGTGTACATAATATCCGTCGCTTCGTCACTATATCGTTGCGGGGAGAACCAAGGGAAACATTTGAGTTCATGAGCAAATGAATACTAATAAGGTATTCCTGCGATAACCGCACTTTTCACGGAGCGTTTTCATGTCGTGAAGAGACTTGGTAGAATGCTATGACTGACAGCAAATCTGCGGGATTGACGAAAAGAGATTAGTATTCTTGAGAAGACGTGCTCAGTTCTTGCTGAGTCTACCATTCAGGTTGAGAGCTTCTGTGCTAATATTTGCTACATTTTAACGAAAATGTTTAACTATGTTGCAAACATTTCCAGGTAAATATAACCCCTGTGTAGTAGTATCCGTTCTATGAGGGGTTCATGTTGATCGCTGTCCGTGGGAGGGAGATGATGATGGAGGCAAAGGAGAAGTTCAGTATCGGAACCTGCGCAAGCACCATATCGGGCCATGAATCTATGATGTCATTTCAGCGCCCGAAAATGTTTGGCTCATACCTTTGCAGTTTGCTATTAGAAAAACGCTACAACGATCGTATAAGAGAGTGACTAGTGACTAGTCCTGGTCAATAAGAGGGAGAGACATCGCGCATTCAACATTAGAGTCCACTAAGATTTGTTCTTTACAAACCTAGCTACAAAGTCCAGAGTATCAGTACATTCGTGAAGTCGTAAAGTAAGAAGAGTTCATAACGAAGCGAAGAGAATCAAGGGAGATTGAGCACACGCAGCGAGCTACAAAAACGAGGCAAAGCAAAATTGAAGGGAACAAAGTGCATCGATAAAGAAGAAAGGAAACAATGGTCCGTCATAACAAATGGAAGAAAGGGAGAGAAGTACATGAGGGGATAGCTGAAAGTGTCCGTTCAAGGCGAAATGAAGTGTCAGAAGTACAAAAAAGCGGAAAATATGAGAGTCTATTGGATGAGCTTGAAGTCCGATATAGCGATCTAACCATCTGGCCGTAATATTCGTTGCCAGTAACTGGGAAGCCATGATAGACATTGTCTGGAGCTCGGGTCGGGTGTAGTTCAGTCAACCTCAACTCGAGCGCAAGATTTTCTATCCGGAGAACGGGTGAAACCAGCTTCACAAGTATGGACCTTGCAACTTCCGCGGTGGCAAGAAACACCTTGAGAGCCAGGAATGGCAGTGCAATCGTGACTGTATCGCAGATAGAGTACTATAAGCAACATCACGGGCAAATAATAGCTAAGTCATCCAACTCACCGAACGTCCAAAGACCCACATCCACCGCAACTAGTTAAATCGTATTCAAAATCAACACATTCAAATCCATCTCTAATCCATTCCAAGACAGTACGGGGAGTCATAGTCTTGACATTTCCAAGCGTCGTATAGCCTTGAATCGGACAAACGTCTCCAAGAGGACATAACAGACTAGACATTTCCTCTTGTGATAACGTCTCTTGGTGACGTTTCTCGAGGGGTGTCTCAGCACGTTTTCCGGGAGGATGATGAGACGGCTCGGGAGAACGAGCTTCCAAGACAGGGCTGGTGTCACGCTTCTCGTATCCATGGGAAGGCTTAGGGGAACGCGCTGCTAAGGCTTGACTAGGATGTCCGTGAGGAGCACGAGCTACATTACTGGATCGCTTCTCGAATCCATGAGATGGTTTAGGAGAGCGAGCTTGTAAGACTTGACTAGGGTGTCCATGAGGGGCGCGAGCGACATTACTAGAACGCTTCTCAAAAACATGGGATGGTTTAGGAGAACGGGCTTGCAATGCCTGGCTTGGGTGTCCTTTCGGTGCTCGTGCGACATGGGATGGATGGGGTACTGCAACAACCGAAGAGATGAAGGAAAGGATAGTGACCAGTCCAACGATGATTACAGAACGCATCTTGGATATTGTATAGTTTCTTCTTGGTAAGTTGTTACACAGCGACTTGAATAGTAGTAAATGGAACACTCACAATGCACCGTGAGTCTACTTGACCTCGTCTAACTCGCTGAAAAGAAACCCCACGCTTCGACCTGAAGGAGAGGAGAGGAGAGAGACGGGAGGAGAACTGAGGAACGGTTTTCGATTCACTTCAGAATATTTATTCTGAGGGGCAGGTAAGGCGGCAGGTTGTGGCGTGTGGTAATGTCCACTACGCCGTTGCTCGATTATCAGGAAGCGAATGGAAAGATTAGGTTCAAAAAGAATTGTTGAAACTTGAGAGACCGAATACTTGATAAACCGATAGTAATGAGTAGGGTAGATTACGACATGTTTCATTAAGACAGTGTTAGATGCGATAACAAATTCTAGGCATCAATGAGAATCCTCGGCATTAGCGACAGGAGATTTTAGGGTACAATGAATTAATGGTACTCCACTCAACTTTGATCATACCCTGACCACACCGCCGCATTCCCTGTCGTATAGCCTAGGGTTTGGTATGTATTGATAGCTTCGACAATTCTTCTTCAGACTCTCGTTTTCGACTCCATGAATGCAGCCTTTCGCCCCCGAACAACGGACGGCCATATCTATTCATAATGCCTGTGAACGCAAGAAATGAGAGAGATATGATCGAGCGCTATGATATGTCAAACTTCCAAGGATCGGATTCGATGATTTACGGATTACCTTATCTAGGTATGTCCCCTCATGCTAGTGGGGTAATGCCTGCCTTCTTCTATGCCCGCCTTGGTGACCTGCATCTTACAGTCGAAAGCATAGAGTGTATGCTTACGGTGATGGAACGGCAGGCTTGACTTGTGTATCTTGATATGAGTTGTCTTCTAGACGTTAGGGTAGGCCAAGAGTCGTTATCTGGAGAAGGAAGATGCGCATATTGCGTAGGTTCTGCCATAATAGATGAACGAACCGCAGCGTTGGTGGTGGCGAATTCTGACCGCAAACAGATTACACAGGCAGCCTAAGACAAGAAAAGGGGGTCTATCGCAGTATCAATCAAGCGAATAAACTCGATATCCTCACCTCATTGCGTCACGTCAAGAGCATATACTACATTCTGTAACCTCCTAGCCAGGTATGCACCAGTTCGTTCAGTTTCGCAGTCAACGCGGCCCCGGTCAGAGATCTCCTACAAACTCTGCTGTGTGATATCACCACTCTAAAAAAAAGACCACTTGTGATAGATTCATAAATATAAACCTGTCTTTGGACTCTGAATACATTTTCTGACAAAAGTTAGCAATTAGCTGAGATTGAGGCAAGCTTGAGGATGCAACTGGAGCTCACCTATTAATTTAAGAGTATCGCTGGATTCTGACTTTTTATACTCAAACTCAACGTTGAGGGAAGAAGCTTAACACGGCATAGGCTTGTCTTTTTACATTCTGTTCAAGCGTCGTTTCTAAAGATTAAAGATGGCTTTGAAAGGAATGAGATAGAGAGAGTACATAGTGGACAATTTGCAAAGTAAATGGTTGAGCGCCGACGCCTACTACTATGCACTCTACATACTAATCTTTAGAGTTTGAAAAATCAGCCTTCGTATCCCGAAATCCAAGCAAGAAAACCCAAGTTGACCAATACTCAGCATTAATGTACATGTTTAAGATATTACAACAGTATTGTTCCAATTGTGAGAGATTTAAGTCATGCAGCGATCGTATGGAGGGAGTTGGTTGCACTACAGTCACTGACTGTCAATGGTTTCCGGGCGCAATCTTGCAAGGTTCCTCTGCCTCGCCTTTTCCCTCTCTTCCTCTGCTTTCTGTTCTCTCCATTCGCAACCTTCTTTATATTCACAATGTCTTGAAAGAAATGTATGTGAGTATTACGATAACGCACAAGGATGAATATTTAGTACTCACCCACACCGTCTTGTCAGTTCAACACCAACCCCTCTAGGTGGTCTCTTTCCGAACCACCATTCCATCACATTTTGCAGATAATTATCCAACATGGGTTTATCCATCTTGAATACCTTGCATCCGATTATTTCGGGAGGTACTTCCACATCTTGGTCGTCATCTTCATCAGCTTCCACGTCCGTGTCAACCGTCTCGGATGGAGGTAGCTTCGAGCTTGAAGCTTCTGGCTGACAACTAGTATCTTCAGCAATAGGGAGGATGTTTTCGGTTGATGGTTCCGTTGAGATTGGGGGAGGAAGAGTCGGCTCGTGATCTTCTGGCTCTTGAGGAGGATGATCCAACAACGATTGTTGAATCGCCCATTCCAGCTGAGGGTCATTCTGGCCAGCAACACTACCTCCCCAAGCTTGACCGAATACCGTATTGCTAGTCGGCTTCAACTCAGTACCCAACATCGTCCCAATACTCCCATTCACTAATTTCCCCAACTCCTGAGGTTCTAACCCATCGGTGTAGCTTGACATATTATACCCTCCACCACCGACATCCTTCAAACTAGCTTCGACAGCTCTCCTCATATCTTCATCCTCCCGGTCCAGCTGAGCTCTATGTTCTTGTGCCAAGTGGTCTTTCCTCTTCCATGCGGTCTCCTTCCCTTTCCCCTTCATTTGTTCATCATTCTGCTCTCCCCCTCTCATCCTATAAACAACAACCAACTCATCATCAACCCCATCCACATTCAACATCTCAACAATATTCCTCCAGATTCTCATCAAATCTTCCAAACATCTAACTTTCCCTTCATCGCCACTGTCACCTCCCATAGATGCATAAACATCATCCAAACCAAGCGTATCTCTGAATTGTTTGCTGAAAGGAGCTCTATCATTGATTCCTAGCCCCATCCATATTTTCATCCAATCCAATCCACCATCTTCGTTCCTTACCCTGTTAGCACCGGATAAAAGGTCACCTAAAAGTTGTCTATAGAGCATCAATTGAAGATGTGCTGATAGTGTGTCTTCGTCTGCTGGAAGGCTTCGCCTTGAACGTGTTTTGGTGTCGGATATGTGTAGACGGAAATGAGGAGGGACTTGAGAAGAAGTCGACGCTTGAGAATTTGGAACAGAAATGTATGCAGAGGAAGCGTTGGTGTTTGGCATAGAAGAAAAAGAGGCAAAAGATGTGGATGTTGATGAAGGTGGGAATGACACAAACGAAGCAGCGGTGGATGTGGAAGAGGTCGTGACTGCTGAAATAGATGGAGTTTCAGGTGGTTGAGTGTCGGAGGAGATAGGAGGATTCGTAGGAACAAATGAGGTCGGAGAGGTCGTTACAGGTTGAGAATAATATATGGTGGTCGCAGATGAGGTCGAGGCTGAGTCTGCATCATCATCAGGTTGTGTTGCAGCAGTAGGCAATAAGATGGCTTCCGCAGACATTACATTGTGATGTCCATTGACACCATGTTGTGGTCTGTCTTCAACCATGATTTCATCCTCGTCCTTCAGTTCATCCACGAAATTAGCCGACTTTGAACTCGAAGAAACTGGAAAGAAGTTAGTGATCTCATTCTGAGAATCATTCCGGGTTTGGGAAACACCGGGAAAAGTCTTCGACCGTTTCGCAGACGGTGGTCTTACTTTGGTCGGCGTATTTGGGAAACTTCTTTTCAGAGAAACATCAGAGCTCGGTATGGAGAGGGGTTGCAGGACGGGAGGAAGGGGTTTCCTTTCGATTTCGTCCTAGCAATAATGTTTTAGAGTAGAAACAGAAGAGAATGCTAAATAGACATACGATGATGCCGACGACGACTTGCTCATTGATGAGGCCGAACACAGGCATTTCGCGCTGTCGGATGGTGAAGTGAGCATCGTATGAATGATCAAGGTGAGATACGGCGTACGCATCGGCCCTGCGTAATTAATGATTCTGCAGCTACTATCATATTGAACACACTGTATAAACGAACAATCTTCACGTTAATGGAAATATGATACACAGAATACGAGCATACCGAAGACCCCATCTTTCTTCCTTTGTTTTTGGAGTTACAGGAACTTGCTCTGGATGAAGCTCAAGTTCGAGAGCCTTGTGAACAGACTGACAGATAAGGGATGATTAATCCAAGCTCAGCTGATAGAAGAAAGGTATGCTCACCCTCCCTTTCGTTGTGATTTGGTCATTCACCTTTGCGACTTTCTTGTTGACATCGATAGTCTTACCCTCAGCAGTCACGAAAGAAGTCGGTCTACTCTCGAGCTTCCGCGACCGCTTTTGTCTTAGACCATAGTCAAATTGTAACTCACACCTAAGAATATTCCAATTTACAAGAAGGTCAGAGAAGAAATATAAAGTAAAATACGTACCACGCTGGCCCAGTCAAATCTGTCACGGACAGTGTCCCATTCCGCTGCCTAAACCTCTGAAAGGGACTCCTTTGGAAGGGACTCCAATGTGCTGGCTTAGGTGCCAGTTTAGGTTGAGGGAAAGGAGGGGGAAAAATGTGAGATTCGTCCTGTGCCTTTGAGTGCAAAGAAGATGTATCAGCTGCAGACACTTCCAAGCTTATAGCAACTGCAGGACCTCCAAACCCTTCCAAAACCTCGACAATATCAATTGTATCCTTTGTAGACGTGACGACAGGGGTTTGGTGGATATGAGTCGGGCTCGGACATGTTGGTTGAGCTTGAGGGATTGAAGGTGCGGAAGCTTCAATGACCGCTTGGTCGATGGTAGCAAAGTCTTCCTCAGTGAAGTCCGCGAAGTCATCTGGGAACTCATCACTGGAGGCGATAGCGATAAAGTTATTCGGTGCATACGCGACGATTGCTTGAGGGGGACGCGAGGTAGGGGCTTGTGGTCGCTCTGGAGAAGGAGGAAGGGAAGTGATGAATGGTATATCTTCAACGTCGAAATGAATGTGAGAAGTTTCGTATTCGTCGACTTCCTCCGTCATATCGTAGTGTGCTGCTGGCGAGCGATATTTGATGTATAAATACTGATAAAAGCGTTGCAGGAAGGGGTCTGTACTGGTCGAATTTAGTGTATAGCAGTCATTACAGGGAGTCCCTGTAGGAAGTTTTATACATATTTGAAGCTATGAGTTATTTCGTTATTGAAGAAAACCTGCTTACCCTTCAGGTATTCTCTGTGGCATCTAGCAAGTTGAGTGTTGAATTTCAAGTGGTGGCGGGTCTCTCGACGCGTCCCTAAATAACAAATCACGTGACATAAAACATCGCGGGATCTTATCTGTTAAGATTGCTAGGATTTTCGGATGAACACCAACAAGCCTTCAAGTCACGTCCACCTCGATCCGACGACGACTATTGTTCTCCATTTATCATCGCTCTAATTGAACCAATTCTAATTCTATGATTCAAGTTTCATAACATGATCGGTTCGCTAGCATCGACGGTATCACTTTCTCTCAATTGACAGATATGTCACCATGCCTTGATGCACCGCAGTAGCCAATAAGTAATTCGATGTGATTCGTTAACCCACCATATGCAGGGATGTTATATGTGGAAGGTATATATATAAGTTGATGAAGTGGGTTCTCGTGCATATTTTGAGTCAGTTTTCTCCACAGTACTACTGAGTGCTCACAGTGAGTTTACCTTCAAATGCTCTTCTTGCTTGACTCAACTCAGTTCACTAGACACAATGTTGGACATGGACAAATTGATTTTACAACATACGAATTCTAGATACTTCGTCGGTGGACTACCCATCGAAATATGGGAGATGGTCATTGACTTTGCAGCACTGGAAGACGTCGAGCTATCAAGGAAGCTTAACTGGATCGCCAACGGTAGTCGTGATTGCTTGCACTCAAGTATGTCGGGCGTGGCTTCCCCGAGCTCGCTATCATGTTGTCCAAAACATGCGAATCTCAAATAGTCGACATCTAGCCCGCTTCGTTCAAGAGCAAAGACGATATCAAGCAGCGAACGTCAAATTTCGAAACCTACAGATAGTATGCCGACATTACTTTGAAGGGTCATACTCTATGGCATGGATCTCAGCAATCCCTTTCAAACTGTTGTCTGTGGATAATCTGGAGCATCTGGTGTTAGAGAAAGTCGATTTCACTCGCACAAACACAAAGTTCATCACTGCCATATCTTTTTTTCGAGGGATGAAAACTCTTCGCCTCTCGAAAGTTATGTTCTCTTCGTTCAACGGCTTCGTGCGGCTGCTTAGACCTCTCAAGCATCTCAGCAGACTTGATCTTATTGCAAATGAATACCCATCTCATTATAAAACACCTTCATCGATTACTGCCGGTATTCGATCACCTCTAGAGCACCTCGCGTTGCTTCAAACTACTGGTCCTGAGAGGGAAAAATTCGCTACTTCGATGCTCAAAGCATATATCATTCATCCCAATGTCCACCTCCGATCTCTCCACATTGACGATAGGCTTCTTGAAGCGAAAAGATTTGACTTAGCCAAAACACTTTTCGATACTTGCGCCAATACGTTGGAAGACCTGGAGATAGCGCATTGGGGATGGACTGAGGTGGAGAACATTCGAGGTATGTCACCTTCAGTCGATGTCATTGTTCTTTCTAACTTTCAGGGTTCTGCGCTTGTCAGCCATCTTTCAACCTCAACGGTTCAAGTCTTTGAAATCCGCGTCATTTTTCTGCAGGTGTAATTGGGATGCTCTCCGCTCAGCTCCTCATATTTTCACCATTATAAAATCACTCAATCGTACCAACGTAGAGCATTTCAACCTCAGCTTTGTGATAGGAATCAAGGAATGGGATTTGAAGTTTCCCCTCAGAGAACTCGATACCATCATGCACGAATGTTCGTTTCCTTCTCTCGTCGACTTCGGCATATACATCTGTATAAGCAAAATCCGATTGGAAAGACTATTCGAGGAGGTGAAGAAACAACTACCCTTGATGCTAGCCAGTGGGATCATTGTCAAGCCGATGGGTTCAGGACTGAACAGATACAAATGACTTTGTCAAATTTCGTTCCATCTTCCAATTGTTTTCGACTTGACCTCCTTGGCTTTCCCTCCTTTCGAACCTCGCTTTTTGCGCAGTGGGGTGTTTTATTCGATAGTTCCGAATTTTGTGCTTAGGGTTGGTTACTGCACCTGGAATATGACGCTCCCACACAACTCCGGGTCCGATGTCGAATTAGACGTTAGACTGTGATCTCGGGTAGGGCGATCACCCGCATAATGAATTCGGACTATGCGAGTTGAATGAACTGCGGATGCATCTTATCGTCACCCCGTCGTGAGGGAAAACAACGAAATCGTCGGCCAGCTCAACCTCGAACATCACAGCCTCCAATTATTTCCACTAGAATATTCAAATCATTTATTCACAAAAGTACAGAGGGAGAGAAGAAATACTCCAATCTTTTGATTTGACCGGTTTGGATGGTAACGAGTGATCCTCGCTTCCGCCGTCCTGAAATAAACATACCTCCTCCACTCAACGTTGCACTCAGACCACCACCTCTCTACACTCTTTCAAACCTTTGACTCGCTAACCGAGTTTACCTCCCATTCTTTACCAAAATCCCCCTCTACAATCGCTTGCTTCCGACAACCATCGCCGCCGAACAACCCTGATGGACGGCTGGAAAGACCATCTTCACTTCTCGCTTCAAGGGGAGCACGTTTTGTTCCCCGGCTTGCACTTGGACTCTACTTGGCACTTCATTGTCGCCAGTATCATTACAGTCGCAATATGTCTTTGCGAACGGTAAGCACATCCCCCTACAGACTCCGAGGAGATGACATTAACCTAAAGGATGACCAAACGGTTAGAGCTTTGACATTTGCTATCTCTCGAGATTGGCATCCCTTCCCTCGGTTTAGACGGTCAAGGTTGCTCAGAGCACTATGGAAAACTATCCTGTACTGGCTTGTCACCTTTGGCAGATTGTGCGTAGTCAATCTTTTCATACCCTGCCAACGCTGTTATGGCATATCATGTCGCGCATATATCATTCCTGAAACCTCACATATCATATGTTTCTAGATTGTACATGCTGCTAGGAATGACCTTCAACGCGGGGTAAGCTCTCTACCAATTATCCATCCCCTATAAGTTGTAATACTTACCCATGCCCGAAATAGACTGATAGTGGTGGCAGTCACATCATTGTCAATTGGTCAATTTGTGATTGCGTACCTTGAAGAACCTGTTGTAGAATACAGAAATCGTCGAGAGTAAGCCTCAACTCACTCCGGGCCCACATTGGTTTCTCTGACAACAAGTTGCAGTCCCGAGGCCGTGAAAGAACCCCTCCTATCTCCCAGTTCCTATGAACCTCCTATGCGTCTCGATTCTTACCCAACTTTCCCGTCGTCTCCATCTCCCATATTCGATTCATATCCCGAACATTACAATACGCACACGCACACCCGTCGTGCATCACAGTATCAACGAAGGGATAAGCATAACCCTGAAATGAGATATACAGCATCCCCGTTTTCTTCATCTTCACTGAACGATGAAGGTGGGGACGGAAAATATCCAATTGACATTGCCATGCTTCCATCGACCTCAATTTCAGACGATCCCTATGCCTTCCAGCATACTCCTTATGAATACCAACAACAGAATCTACATATAGATCCTACCCATCCTCATCAGGAACCTCAACTTCCCTCTCCATCACAATTGCCGTACATGCATTCCCCATTACCTGAACCGACACCTTCGACATCACAATATCAACCACCATCGATACAAACACGACCTCGATCAAGGTCAAAGCCAACAGCTATCTTCATTCATCCTGCAGAATCTAACATTGCACGTGCGGATGCTGCAGCTCAACAACTTGGTTTAGGCGGTGACGGCGATGCTCCAATAATAGGGCAAGTTGATGATTCAACTAAATGGGAGTTAGGTAAAGGAAGAGATGTAGCAAGGGAATTACTGGGTATGCGGAAACAAACCCAGTAAAACCCGTGCGGTCAATCCTACTGTATGGAATCCCCCATCTGCACTATACGCACACTTCAAAACGATCTGTTGAGCACATCATCCCATGGAAATATTTCCCTTTCATTCTGTCAACCTCTTTTTCATATCATCTTCTTTTCATTGTTCTTAAAGTTCGCTGGAGATACGGACGAAGACGGACATATATAGAAAAACAAGAGCTGGCTGGTTAGAGACTCTCTAGGACTTTCATGTTTCTATCTTCATTTTTTTCTTCATTTGTTGCTTGTTACATACATTGTTTTCTGCTGATGCGTCCGGACTCATCTAGCACTATAAGCACCTACTAAGTTACTAACTGATGGGGTCTCTGCTTATGAGGCGGCGAGGACAGTAGTTGACAAGCTACTGTAACACCAAGACTTCATAATGTATTCGTAAAAAGTAAAGAGTTCTATAATATTTGCAAAATGTTTGATTGACTGTCAATTTAAAGGGAGGAGTTTTAAGACAGAAGTATGAGGCTACTCAACGCCTGTCAAACAAGGTAACAAAGATAAACTCTAATTTCTGAGATTATAACTATACAATCTGTACACAAAGACCTGCTGTTCAAACTTCATCACAAAGCAATTCGATTCCCATTCATGAATGATCAACAACTTAAATGAAACTATGAAACTATGAGCAGACATGAAGAAAACGCGACGAGTAAAATAACAGACAGAAGGAAATTTGAAGATGATTCCAAGTTGAAAATTCTGAATAAATGATCATGTCGTATCGTCTCTTGTATTCTGTAGTGTGGATGGGTTGGTATAATAAAAGTTGCGAATAAATCCAAGAAAGAAAAAACACTCTCAAACTGCTAGTTAAATCATACTATCAAACTGATAGAGACAAATGTCCCAAATGAAGAAGAAAAAGGAAACTTTCCATCATCTTCTTCCAGACAAACTTCCAACAGCACCAACTTTCCTCGGAGGAGCAAATCCAGGAGTTTCATTATCATCAACAGCACGTTGCCATCTGTCAATAAGTCTAGAAACACCTTGGTAAGGTTTCTCAGGCGATGGAGAACGCATAGGTCCATTTTCCTCTGTAGTATCCACCTGTGGAGTCGGATTGGTAGCCTTTCGAGTAATGAAATGTGAAGTGGTAGAAGGTGGAATATTATCTGGAGCAGGTGTAGAAGACTTGGCAGGTTCAAATGGTGAAAGTCGACGTGCAGGTGTATTACCATTCGGAGCATTTGTTCCCGTATCTGTGCGACTGGGATAAGATAATCCAGGCGACACTCTTCCTGAATAATTCACTGGACCAGGTGAAGTACGTCCTCTAGAAGAATCTCTTTGCTGGCCATATCCGCTTGATTCAGGTACCGCCAAATTCATCTTCGCTGTGACAGGAGACGAGGTAGGTGATATCTTTGGGAATCTGACTGCAGCCGAGGAAGGCGAAGTGAGACTGTTGCCACTAGATAATCCTGTGGACTTGTCGCCAATGGCTGCTTTCAAGTTCAACGCCGAAGGTTTAGTAGGCTTTCCACTGATATATTCGTAGCGTTGCACCATATCTGAAATGGAGGAACGCCGACCAGGTCTACCGGATCTCGCCTCAGTAGATGTATTGGTCGTTTGAGAGGGTTGGCCAGTGGCATTCGGACTAGTAATTGGTGCTTCCAATGGAGCGGTCTTCGTGACTGGGTTCAAGAACATCGACTGAGGACGAGAACGACCAGCTGAAGCAAGGGCGGGAAGTGGTTTGGCTCCAGGGGGCGGATTGAAAGTGGATGTTTCTTTTCGCTGCTGTTGGCTTGACGGAGGCCTAGCTGGCATAAACCGACTGGATGTAGGTACTGGGGCTATAAGATCTGGAGAAGTGATGGGTTGTGGAGAGGTCGATCGAGGCTGATTAGTGACGGAAGGGGGCCGCATTGAAGAAGACGAGACAATAGCAGAACGCCTCTTATCGACAAGGGGCTTGGACGCAACCAAGGGTTTCTCATCCTTGTCAACCCCTCCACCCCAAAGGTCCACGAGATCATGCACTGAGCTTTGTCTTCCCTTACTCTTCCTTCTCCGTCTGGAAGGAGAATCTTTGGAAGTCGAGGACTGCGTCTGATCATCCTTGAGTTTTGTCACTTCCGTTGTCTTTTCGCGAGCTGAGCGACGGAAGCCACTAGGATCTTCGGGCGCATCTTGACTAGAAGACGAGGATGACCCGGGGCGTTTGGAAGATGTCGCAACGGGACTCCAGTTATCGGTCAGCCCATTAGATGGTGTCTGCGAACTTTGCTTCGTGTCAAGTTTGAGATCACTCTTAGTACTTGCACGGCTCCCCGTTGCTGAACGAGTAATGAATGCCTTTGTAACCTTTGTCGGAGAAGATTGACGTTTGGTCTGTTGTATGCTCGTCGTCCTTTCCCTCCGCTCTCTCCCCTTTGTTCTATCTTTATCCTCCTGAGTACTTTTGTCCCGAGAGCGCTCCCTTGCCCGCTCGCGCTCTTCACGTAGTCTCTGACGTTCGTGGGCACCCTTGGGAATACTACTTCCCCGCTCCAGTTCTTCCACAGAGGGCCATTCTTCATTCCCCATCATGCTTTCCGCTTCCAACGGTTTCTGAATCATAACCGGACTCTTCTCAATATAAGATGCTCGCTTGCTGGGACTCTCCCTTAAGATAGGTTCTGAAGTAAATCGAGCAGCACCATCTTCATCTGAATTACCAGTGAGCCAATCTCGAGGTTCCTGCCTGGGACTAGGAGTTGGGCGTGGAGGGAGCGGCGGAGCAGCTGCAGACGAAGGACCACCTGAGACAAACTGTGGCGACTCCTGTTGTGGCGTGGGCTTAATTGAGATTGAACTACGATGCCTTCGGGTGAGAGAAGGTCGTGCAGCCAACCTAGGAGCACGATCCTTGTCCCTGTCTCCGGATGCTTCCCAAGTTGCAGTGTTCTGACGAGAGCCTTGCAAACGAGATTCACGCATAGCGGCACCGGTAACATGTTGAGAACGCACGCCATCGTACCGATTATGACCGGCTGTAGTAGCGATTCCGGTACCATTAACATCAAGATGATTATTTGGTCGAGCAGTTCCTGTCATGTTAACCCCAGAACGTGATGGTGGTCGTTGAGACCCTGACTTATCTTGCAGGCGTTCAGTAGATCCTGGCTGAGATGAAGCATGTAATAACTGTGTCCGTTTCTCTCGTTGGACAGATACAGGTGATGGAGATGTGAATTTTCTGTCAAGATCTTCGAGTGAAGGGAACCTCTCTTCTGCAGAAAGATCTTCAGGTGCACGACCAGATGTGGTAGGTGTCTTTGTATGTAGCGGACGCCATGGATCTGATTGGGAAGGCTGAGCTTGGGGTTGTGACCGAACAGGTGGCGTGTGGGAGTGTGCACTGGGAGGTCGATAGCTCGTTTTGCTTGTACCCAACCCGCTGGGAGTGTTCAGATACTGTACGCTTGCTCGCGAGTCATTTCCAGAAGTTGCACTATATCCGGCCAATCCTGTGCGATTTTTCCGGGCATCACCCAACGTCTGTGGTGGAGGTTGAGAAGTAAGACCAAGGCCATCGAACGCGTCCTTAGGCTGAGACCGAGCGGTTGGTACCCTCTGAGGCTTGGACGGTGATTGTGAAAAAGGAGGTCGTGGAGAAGGAGTGGGTCTAGGTATTGGTATCGGTTGCGCTTGACTCTGAGATTGTGCAGTAGCGGGAGCAGGACGCTTAACGGGTTCAAAGGAATCGCCGAAACCTTTCCCGAAAGAGGCAAAATCGTTCTCAAATCCATTTCCTGCTGGTGCATTCTTTCCAGCCGGTTGCTTGCCACTCAACCCCCACGCATCAGTACCACCCGTATTGAGATTTACTGTCTGGCCACCACCGATACTAGCCATGCCGGACTTATGACCGCGAACTCCACTCCACTCTTTATCACCATCTGGACCAAACCTCATGTCTGCGCCAAAAGGTTGCAAAGTTCTATCCTTCTTAGGACTAGCTGGTGGTGATGGTGCTGCTGTTGGTCGTCCACGTCGCATGGGAGCAATTTCTGCGAGTACTTTGTCTCGTGCCTCGATCCCAGCATTTCTCGTTGGTGCCGAGGAGGGAGGCTGCGAGCGGGACTTGAAAGACACAAGGTCATCAAGAGGGTTTGAACTCGAACCTGAAGATGCGACATTTGGCGATAGAGCTTGCAGTGGTGGAGCGTGAGTATGCCGCGGGAGCAGCGAGGGTTGCTTCTGAGGTATAGAGTACGTGAATTGTGATTTCGTGCCACGGAGAGCGTGTACGTGATTAAGAATCTCGAACACGGTTGGACGCTGGGTACCATACTCTCGGAGCATTGAAGCTGTGAGACAGTGTAAGTTACTGGGGTTCCAGAGAAGCAGACACAGATACACACCAATAAGAGCGTTCATTTGTGCGGAATATACAGGGTATGGAGGGATCTTATACTGAACGTTCAAAATTGCCAGGGGGCCGTGCTCTTCGAACGGTGTAGTGTAATAACATAGCTTGTACAGGAGGACGCCCAGCGCCCACACATCGCTCTTCTCGTCGATAGGCCGACGTAAATACACATCCACCATCTCCGGCGCACGATATTGCAAAGTCGTATGGCGATTGAGGTCCGCCTCCAGCATACGGATTTCCTGAGTACTGTTGGGAACCTTTTGCACAGGAGTTGCACTACCGAAATCGCAAAGTTTGTAGGATGTTGAGGATGCTTGGAGGATGTTCTCAACTTTCAGATCTCGATGGAGCAATGGAGGCTTCAATGAATGCATAGCTGCTAGACCTTCGCAGACATCCACAAAGATGGTCAGAATCTCTGGTTCGGTAAGCCTTTCACGTAGTCGACGATTCATCATGTCAATAATACCTCCCCCTTGACAGAACTCCATGAGGATGAACACTTCGTATGTTCCATTCTGGGCTCGGTGCCAGGCCGCGTCAATGAGATGAACAATGTTTGGATGGCCTTTCAGGATGCGCTTTATAGTTTAACAATCAGATGAGAGAGGGGGAAATCCAAAGAGGTTCTACTTACCATGATATCCACTTCTTTCTTTACTTCTGTTAGCATAGCTTCATTTGGGACCGCGATCCGTTTCAAGACATGATGCGTTGTGTTGTAAACAGGCTGCGCTGTTCTAACCAGATAAACATGCGCGAAACCACCTACATAAGTTGTAAGTTTCAAGAATCGCAATGATCGTCGGCATAATGAAAACTAACCTTGGCTGAGATACCTCTCAACTTGCACGGTGTATTTGTTGACAGAAATCATCTGTCCTGGCATGAGAGTTCCTTTGTTCGCCTGAGCATAGGCTTGTTGGTAGGCCTGGGGCTGAGCCATGGCCGTAGTGATGGTTGAGCAGCAAGCTCTAAAGCGTAGTTAAAAGGCACTAGAGATGAGCTTGCTGCTTGTGTTCAGTTACCCTCATTAGACGCGCAAGATGGTTGCATTGTCGCGGCTGATGTCACACGGTTAACGTCACAGTCACGATACCACTGTAGAGAACCACATGACTTCAACACGCGGCATCTTGTTTGGTCCAGTATTTGTGCAAATTCCGTTCTCTCTCTTCGGAGTCGGTCTTCCATCCCTCAAAAAGCTTTATTGTTAGGCTATTCAAGTGCTCTCTAAGAGATTGATACGTTACATACTGGAGCACTTGAAAATAGTGAGATTTCTTTACATATACACTGGTTTAAGGTCGCTCTTAGACTGGTGGCCCATCTCAAGATCTGGGCGATGGAGAACGCTATGCTCTACTACTGTTCATTCGGACGACACTATGAAAACCTCACGATGAATGTTGTTAAATTGTAAAAGGAAGGGAAATAATAACATTTAAAGAATATGAAGAGCCAAATTAACATCTGAACGCATCACACTTAACTGAGGGCTTTATATTTTGCTCTTCTGATTTGTCGACGCATACTGTCATTGCTATAGATATTGAAATGTTAATTCATTGTACATAGGAATTAGACTTTAGAGGCTTACGATGAACGATTCCGCGTCCAATGCGCTGAACGGGTTTACAACCTCAATTCACACTGAATGTTATTCAAAATTAAATTTCACTTACAATAAAATGGAGAACGCTCCGACTAAACTTTTGTACCTCTGCGAAGCAAACAAACAATGTTTCTCCGAAAGCTTGGATATATCCTCGGTATACTGACAGCCTCAGATCGAATGAAACCCAGTACTTGTCGAATGATACTAAACCGGGGTGGTTCGGTGTAGTCACTCTGCAGAATTATGAACATAACAATGTAGTCTACCTCGAAGTCGCAGAGACACGGTGACCGTGAAGTACTAACGAGACTCGAGAGACGCCTGTCGTATAGATCTTGCCCTGATGAGCCATGACGTTACTCTTTTGGTCAGGGCACACAATATAATACAACATTCGCAGGGAAGGCTTCTCTCTAACTCTGTCCCCTACCTCCACCTCCTCGACCCCAGTTTCATTTCCCCCGGTCTCAGACCCTCAACTTGACGAAGAATGACTGAAACACCTCACTCTAAGACGCACTTGTTAGCAGCCCAACATGCAGATAATCCCTTCTCTCGTCCTCAGACTCCTCACGACCTCCAGATCGGTTTCTGTGGTCTAGGAAGCATGGGCTATTTCATGGCTCGTAACCTCGCGAAACAACGTAACAGTCCTATCTTCGTATGGAATCGAACCAAGGAGAAGGCAGAGTCATTAAAACAGGAACTTGGACCGAATAAGGTTATTATTGCTGACAGTCTTGAAGAGATAGCCAAAGAATGCGATGTAGTTTTCACCAATCTCGCAAACGATACTGTTGTCAAGCAAGTATTCCTGACCTTTGCTGGTGCCCTGAAGGTACGCTTATCGTTGATTCGTTCCTCGACTCTCACCGCTAATGTTGTTTTCCTCTCAGGCAACTCCAGGGCACAAAAATAAGATATTTGTAGAGACAAGCACCGTATATCCAACCTTAGCTGGTATGCTTGACATTCCGGATTTCCTCCCAATTGTGTCTGAATAAATCAACAGGTGAATTGGACGATGTGATCTCGTCCAACCATGCACACCTAGTCATGGCACCAGTATTCGGTGCTCCCCCAGCAGCAGACGCAGCACAACTGATAGTTGTGATGGCAGGAGATTATCGCTCAAAGAAGGAGATCGCCCACATCCTTATTCCTGCCGTTGGGCGCAAAGTTATTGACCTTGGAGGCAACTTGGAGAAAGGTCGGTATTACATCTAATCGATTGCCCAGCGAATCCTGGAATGCTAAATCTCTGCGTTTCTCAGCTCCTACGTTTAAATTAATCGGAAACTCGTTGATTTTGGGAAGCCTCGAAATTTTGGCTGAAGCGTTCACTTTAGGCGAGAAGTCCGGAATCAGTCAGGAGCAAGTCCAAGGGCTTTTGAAAGATCTCATGCCTGCCCCAATGTAGGTCTCTAGTCAGATTGTCTAGTCTCCGTTTGTTCAACACGTTCCTTAGCCTTGTGAACTATGGAGCAAAAATGGTTCATGATGCATTCGATGGCGAGAAAGGTTTCGCGATCGACGGAGGTATCAAAGATGCAGCCCATATTCGGCGACTAGCCACAGACATGAATGCACCTTTACCTGCACTTGTACGTTCTTCGGATTTTTCATTCCTTTGGCCTGCTCACTGATATTTTCTTACAGGACTCGGCACACCAACATCTTCTTACTGCCCGTGCACTTCACCAAGCTCAAACACTGAGAGGAGAACAGAAATATGAAAAATTAGACTGGAGTTCCATCGTAGCTGGCGCTCGAGTATCTGCTGGACTTGATGGTTTTGACAGCGCGAAGGTGAACGTCTTCATCTCCTAAAATCTGCTGATTACTGACTCTCACATTTCGTGTAACAAAAGCATTCGAAAGTTGTTCCCGAAGATTAGGAACTTTGCACTTTTTATGTACCAATTTCTGTTCTTTATGCTTTTGGATGGATTTCTGGATGTGTCATTGTTGTATCACCATTTTACGTAGGAGGAGAGGATTAGCGTTAACTCGAACGTTCAGTGTACGAGTATCATCATGTACACCAAATTATAGAATCTTGCCTGTAATTCCAATAGTTTTGATAGATTAGTGTCAATGATGAATGCAGCGTACAATATTGTAATATTAGCATTGTATGAAATTACAATGTTATCGGAAATATTCCAATAATTTTCCAGAACGGCTTTCGTTTCAGTTCAGACAAATTCGTTCAGAGGCATTCACCACCTTCACCCTTCGCCATGCTCGCACGACCACTCCGGATACCTCGTACATCGCCTATTAACCTTACGACAAGAACGTATGCCATTTCAGTAGAAACTCCCCGAGTCTACCCAAACAAAACCGTTCCACGAGTGTATTCGGACCGCAAAACCTACCTCTACAACCGTTACACAACCCTGCTCAAGGGTAGCGAATCATCCCCACTCGTTTTCTTCAACTTTTCCGACTTCTCTATCCCTCGTCTGGTGCAACTTCGTCGCGACATTGCTGCAGCAGCAGCAAAACATGCAACACCTCCTTCACTTACTTCTGCGACGCCTGCGCCAGCAATCACTCCTACCGAAGTAGAACTCCCCACATTCCAAGTGATACGAACTTCAGTGTTTGGAGTCGCACTTCGAGAGTATTCTCCCATCGACGCAGAAAAAGCAAAGGACGTTGCCAAGTTGGTTAAAGGAAATTTTGCCATATTGACCTTACCAAACTTGAATCCACCTCAATTGAACGCTGTTTTACGTGTTCTTCAACGTACAGTCCCACCACGGAAACCAAAAACACCAGAACAACTCGCGGATGAAAAGAAAGCTGCTGAAGCTAGTTTCGTTCCCGGTCGTAGACCTAAACGACAAAGACCTAACTCAATCCCTGAGTTGAATTTGGTTGGAGCTTTGATTGAAGGAAGGGTCTTTGCTGCTGAGGGTGTTCGAGATGTTGCCAAGTTGCCAATGTTGGATACTATCAGGGCTCAGTTGGTTGGATTGTTGAGTGCTCCTGCTGCTCAGTTGGCTATGGTTTTGAGTGAGGCTAGTGGTGGAAAATTGGCGAGGACTTTGGAGGGTTTGAAGAAGAGTTTAGAGGATGAGCAGAATGGAGGCGCGGCACCACCAAGCTCATAACGGTGAGGGTGATAGGACAGGGTGGTGAAAGAGTAAAATATTATATATTGATTAATGGTCTGGCGACAACATGCTTTATATTCGCAACTCTAACAATCAGAGAGATGCGTTGTGTTGAAACGAGACGAACGCGAGTCTTTGGAGAGATGTGTACAGTGTTACCATTAAGCGAAAGTATAGACAGCAAAGATACATGACCCAAAGTACAGTTAGATGAAACCTATCGTCGCTTCGACCCTCTCCCATCATCCACACTGGGAGAATTCCTCCGTTTTCTATGAAAGTTACATTAAGTAATACACGACTTTGAATGACAACGATTAAAGATAGAAAACGTACCGGCTACTGCGTTCATCGTAATCTGGTGTACCGCGTCCAGATTCCTTGGTGCTACTACCACCACCGTAGTCCAATCCTTCCACTGCAGGAGCACTACCATCGACATCCTTATACTTATTCTTGTTTCTCGGTCCAGTGGGCACATTCGGTGGCAAAGGAGAAGATGGTCGAATCGGTAACGCTGTGTGAATTTCAGAAGCCCGCGAAGTCAGTCAAGAACACCTGTTGTGTCGGACAATGAAAGCACTTACGCCTACCACGTCCTGCGAACCCTGTTCCTCGGGGAGGAGCACCTCTCATCATAGGTGGCATCCTACCTCTAAATTGACTGGGCTGAGGACCAGTTGGTATGCCCCTCTGAGCTGCAGGGCCAGTAGCAGGACCGGGACCAGGACCAGGACCAGACGTATCCATTCCTTGGTATCCTGTCATCTGCTGACCCATACTTTCCTAGAATACACAAATGAAGAGAAGAAAAACCCAATGAACAATCCGAAATCATGCAAAAAGGTGCGAGTGCAATGAACAAAACTAATAATACTGAATGAAACCAACCTGCATATTAAAGTCACCTCCCATTGCCATACCCATTTGACCCCCTGGTCCCGTTGGAACAACCTGATCTCCCGGTCCGCCTTGTTGCTGGATTGCACTTGTACCCATTGTAACACCACCACTGAGACCACCTCCCCCTCCCCCTCCTCCGCCCATACTGGGTCCAGGTTGCATGACACCGCCATCCATTCCCATAGGTCCCATATCACCACCCATACCCATTGGTCCCATATCGCCTCCCATACCAACAACCCCCATGTCTTGCATCATTGGATTCATCATGGGTCCCATGTTCATCATCTGGCTCATCATAGGATTCATCGCTCCTGGCCCAGTGGGCATCATACCACCAGGTCCGGGTCCTCCACCTTGAGCCATCACGGCAGTCGCACCTGCCATTACCATGGTCCGGATTTCTGGAGGTAAAGCAGCCAGTTGCTCTTCGGGCATACCAGCAAATTGCTGTGAAGGTGCCAACTACTTAGTAAAAACCCAACCTGGGAGATTGACGAAAACGTACCACAACATTACCCTTAATCATAGCTGCTAATTCTCCAATTTCTCGTCTCCTGTAGCAATATGCTTCCCATGAAATTTCGTCGAAACCATAATTGAACCAGTCACTAAGATCTGAACCAGGTCTTCTCCATGGTTTTTCAGACAGAGCATTCAGGTCAACTTCAAGAATGGAACGTCCATCTAATGTTCCGGGTATTGATGGGTCAATCTTAGGATGTGAGGGTGGTGCGGTCGCCACGGGCAATGTGTTAGGATCAGGTCCAGAATCTACCGGTGTTGAACTTTCGCCTTCAGCTGAAACTGAGGTTTTTTGGTCGGCGATACTTCCAGAAGTACCGGTAAGGGATGAAGGTTGAGGCGTCGAGGAGAGTTTTGTGATACCTCCCCGTTCACGAGGCGTATATTCCGTTGTTAGTGACGGTTGAGGTTGAGCGGGGGCTATAGTCACGTTGTTATAAGCTTCAACAGAAAGTGCAATTGAGAACTTACGTCGATTGGGAGCTGTATAAGGTGCATTGCTCGATGTTCTACCTGCTTGCGGTCGTTGTTGTCTGTGGCGGTCGTTTAGTGAGTTATGGTAAACCGCGATGAAGGGTCTTACCTGAAATCCAACGATCTCGTTGGAGGTTCCATAATGATTTCAACATCCTGCGGAGATTATGTGAATCAATTAAAATGACCAAAGCGAAAAGGAACTCACGTCGTCACTTTCTTCTTCCTCTTCTTCATCTTCACCTGCTTCCTCATCATCTTCTCCTTCATCTTCACCAGTGCCTTCCTCCGTCCCATTCTGAATTGATCCATTTTGCCCTGGTGTCGCAGTTCGGCTCTCTTGTGCGACGTTCTGTTCTAGTTGTTTGACAAGTCCATTGGTTACAGATTGTATTTGCTCCACAGAAATTCTATACCGTCGTTGTAAGATTCCATCAACATACCTCTCACTGATACTGATATAACTTACGGTTGTGGTACTGTGCAACACACCAAAAGTATGACGGTGGAAAAAGTGTTTTCATTAGTACCGTGGTTAATACAGTTGAGCTATCCCGCCGTATGCATATCCCAGCATAGAAAGCCCAGCAATTCCAAAGTCTCACCAGAGGTCGGAACAACATTTGTTGTGTTACTGGACTCCGCTGTAGGAGGTTTTGAGCCTCCATACAGGAAGAGGTCGTCGTCGTCCCTAGAATTCGGTCAGCAGAGAAGAATAGCACGCAGTAACAACTTCGTACATGTCCATCGTATCAGGTTTGTTTCAGTCAAAAACTAAGCAAATGGTATAATTTAAAGCAATGATCAGAATACGCGTAAAATGACAAGTTGAATGCAAGTTTCGAGCTTGAGGCTTGAAGTTGCTGTGGTGGAAGAAGACACAAAGCGATACAAGCGCCTTCACTAGAGGAATTGGACATGGGCGTTTATAGTTCTTAATTTGTAAAGATAAGATAAGATTCTCGTAACCCAGATTTTTGATCTAATCTAGATCCCGAAGGTGAGCTGCTCGTATTTTATTTTTCTTTCCAACTGCTCCTCCTTCCATCTTTCAGTACACCAATCAACCATGGGCAAGTCACAAAAGAAACGTCAAATGCGTAGGCATAACCCTATGCGGGTACCAGACTCACATCTACCCAAGGGTCTTGCAGGTGCTACTGCTTCGTCCTCAAAAAATGAACAGATCCTTCCAATCTTGCAGAAGGTATGAGCACGTACATTCCTCTTAGATGTAATTTCTAAAATTGTGTAGATGGAAAGCCCGGATGCTTCAGATCGGAAATGGGCATGCGTTGCTGTATCTAACTTGATTCAAAACGACCCTTCAACCCGACGTTTATTACAAGGCAAGAATGTTGTCGGCGCGTTGATAACTAGGTTAACCGACAGTGAGGAAGAGGTCGTGGTCGAAGCCGCTGGTGCCCTGAGGTCTGTCTATCGATATATATCTTCCTCGGCCTACTGACGGTCACAACAGAAATCTGTGCATTGACGGGGGATATGACATTTGTGGTGAAATGTATAACAAGGGCATTCTTTCACCTCTCAAGTCATTCATACCCAAGGTATGTTCAGTGTCTGGTGTTCATATACTAAGTCACCCAACGATCTATTCGTTTCAGATTTCGACAACACTCTCTCAATACCTGGAGAACCCAAAAACTGCACCTGAAAATGCTCAAAAGCTTGTTTACGAATTTGCGGATAACGTCATAACTATCCTCTGGTGTCTCTCGTGAGCAAATTTTCCTGGTATTCTGACGTGCTTTTCACTGAGCTTTGAAAGACTAGAGAAACATCCAATAAAGCCTTGAACGCAATCAACCAGATTTCACTCATACCTTTCCTCATGTCATTCCTTGGCTCCAGAGACAAACTCCCTATATCGACGGTTTCTTCAGCAGGTAGTATACATTTTTTTCCTATGTGAGAAGACGGAGTTGACGCGTTACAATTGGCAGCTCAGTGTCTATATGTTTTGACAGACGATAACTACGTTGCTATCAACGAGGTTCGAACTAATGCTGAATATACGGCTTGCCTCTTAGGCATCGTACAACCCGAGCCATCGTTACCTAACGGGAAAGGCAAGGATACTTCAGATGATCGTGCTGCGGCGCTGCGAGTCCTCTGCTGTGGTAGGTGTTCTAGAAACAGCTTTCTGGTTCGCATGATGAAACAGTGTTATAGGAATCCTAAGGAATATCACGCCGATACCTCCACCATCAATTGCGGCCACGGTCGATATAGACAAAGATATTGTTTTGCCAGTTCTCGAACCTATCTTATCATCTGTGTCGTTACCGGAGATTGCACAAAGAGCCCTTGAACTTGCGGAACAAGAGGTACGTAAATGAATCATGGTTATATTGATTTCAGGGTTTCGACCGATTATTTCTGAACAGAATGATATCCCTACTATCGAGAAATTGTCACTGAAACATACCCCAAAGTCAGACCATAGGTCTCCGGCCGAGATTGAACTTCAACGACTAGAAACCAAACTCCGAACCGTTCAGTCAGCACTTGAGATTTTGACGGGTGTCTGTGCGACATTACCTGAACCCGAAGCAGTCCCTGAAGGTGAGGAAGATGCAGAAGGTGCGTCGTCTTTGGTTGCTTTGTTTGAAATTTGTTGCTCCAATTACAATTTTGAATACGTGTAGATGAAGCAATGGAAGACCAAGACGAAGACCTTGACATGGCAGTAGAAGATGATGCTGCACAACCAAGCAAAATTAGTCCGGTATCAACATCCCTACCTTCCTTAGTTGCACCTCTTCTGGCCCTCATTCACCCAACTCCGCTATCATTCCCACCCATCACCGGTGGTCTTTCCCCACATCCACCGACTACATCTGCTCTAAGTGCCGTTCACGTATGTGCTCTTGAGTGTTTGAATAATATATTCCTTTCCCTCGCGACACCTTCACGAGCGCATCAAAATCCAAACATCGTGGCGTCCTCGGACACAGCCAGTGGTGTGAAAATATGGGACGAAATTTGGAAAGCATTAGGTGCCGTTGGGACAGACTTCAATGCTCCTGGTCAAGAGAGACGAAAAGAGATGTGGTATCTTGGGGTTGGTGCTCTTTGGGGCGTGGGCATAGTGTGGAAAGGATCTTTGGTAAGTTCGGATTCTCTGGTGGCGCAGTGCTTCTTCTACGGCACAAGAAGGGTTGTAACTTATTTTGCTCGGATGGTGCTCTTAGGTTCCAAATGAAGAACAGGTCCAATTATTGATTCAGTTGTGCAACTCCGCCACAGATGACGCGGTCAAAGTCAAATGTTTGGGTACGCTAGAATGCCTGGCGCAACATCCACAATCTATAGAAGCAAACAAGGTTTGTCCCTTGGCTCATTTTCTGATATATGTTCTCGGAAGCACTTACGGAATGTCACAACGTTTCGCCCTTTTTGTACTTACAGATCATCTCCACATACTTCCTTTCCCTGCTACCTGCTACCTCGCAGGCTTCCACGACGATCGAGCCGCTTTTGCAAACACTCTCAGCCCTGATCGACATTTATTCCGACGAAAGTCTTCCCTATGATATCAACTTCCGACAAGGGAAGTACACGGATGTTTTAGCGGGAAACATTGAACACGTTAGGAAGGCTGTTCGTGGTATAGATCGGAAGCGAGAAAGAGAACTAAAACGGCGTGGTGAAGAAGTCCGAGACAATTTGGTTGCGTTTGTGCAATATCGAAGAGGGCTGCGATTATGAAACCACTCGTCAAGATGTTTGCACCCTGACAGAAAAAAAACGTTTTTTGCAATATCTTGGAGTGATCTTTGTTGCAGTCGTTTGAATATGGCGTTACGCTCGAGGTCTCAGGTATCTGTCATTCTACATTTTCTCGCATTTTCTTGACTTTTCTACATCTATGTACATAACATCCTCATTATGCAACTGCGCATGTACGGCATCAACGGTATCCACCCCCTATCAAGTGTCTGTTGGTCATGCTATGTCACCCTTACAGGCCTCGCAACTACCTTACCATCCCCATCACTACAAGTTGCAACCCTCAGGACGTTGTGGATGTTTGCCAACTTGATGATTAACAGTCAAACATACTACCGGTGACTAACGTATGTTTACTAGAATCTATGAGATCATTCTATTTCTAAACCGACAGTGAGAACGTCCAACGTGTTGGTCCCATCCTCATGCATGCAGATGCATGGTCGCTGAAAGAAATCGCCGACTACAAAAAAAATCTGCATGAATTCGCAACATGTATCAGGCAACTGGAGAATCATGGTAAGAGTCTGTCCAAGATACGTATTCTAGGATATGCATCTACTATCTCGGTATTCGCATTCACAGAGTGCAAAACGGCGTTCAAACTTCAAATAGCAGTGTGGCCGAGTCCATGAGCCATACGTCACACGAGTCTCGAGACAGGGCCATGCAAAAGCCCCCGTTTTCTAATAGACAGAACCTCTTGTAATCCATGAGGCTGGATCACGGTACGGTAGCAATTGAGTTGACCAAACGTCGATACATCATTTTCAACAAACCGGCGGCATCGTAATCTATTCATGTGCCTACACATGCTTCATGACTTGTATTTTCTAGGCCGAGAAAATGAATGATCTGCTACAGGTCTCACATCACTTCTCGACATGGTATGAAACACCTTCCGAAAGAGCCGAGTCTGATTTAGTAGAATTTGGATGTGGTAATTTAGTTCCTATGTTTTTGAATGCGAAATGCATCGGAATATAACTACGCGAAGGAGATAATTTTGATGCCTCGGAGATTGATGTACACGTACGATTCACCATATGTTCACAGTGCAATAAATTGAAGTTGTGCACACTCAAATCTGAAACCGAACAAAGTACGCATAATATTCTGTGTGAATATTTGTAATCATAGCACAGCAATCAGTGGGTGACTGTTGAGTGAGCATCTTTGTAGAATACCTTAACAACGGTCAGAAGTACTTACTAGAAGCAACTATACAAGAAAATTTACTTAGAACATATTCAGCTAGTAGATTCTCATTGAGCTCACCTTTAATTTTCTCATGAATTCTTCCCCGAAGTTTACTGAACGAATTTTCTCGAAAAAATATATGTTCATCACACCTTGGCGAAGAATCTTCCGAGTCAATCACTGGCAAGGTGGGCGTTCAGTAGCACACCTTCCCTTATTGGGAAAGTAAACCATCACGTGAGTGATCGACGCGTCGAAACCTCCCACGGTTGAATGGGTTGTTTCAATTTTGGTTATCATCTTCTTACTCATTTACAACCAGTACGTCTGCGCTTGAAGACATTCGACACCCTCGGCTACCGTCTCTGTGTATTCTATCAGTCTTGCTACTGTAAGTAACATTTACTTCGGTGTTTCTTTCGCTAAAAATATCGTACTCATGCCAGCGTTTACAGATCCTCGGCCACAACCGCACATTCAACTCCTTCCAGGACCTTTATACCGTATCACTTTCGTGATGGACCTGAGTTCGCGATATTTGCCAGACCTTTCGGATGATTATAATGCATCCGGAATACCGGATAACTCTTTCCAGATACCTGTTGCGTCTGGCTCATCATCCAACGACATGCTGTTAGCTGATGACAGTGTCGATTTTTTCCGCAATTTGAAGGATGTTGCATCTCCTTTGAAACCCGCACCATTGTTGAATCACCGACCATTGACCCTGGAGGAGCTCACACCGCGTTCCAAACCATTTCGTTCAGTGGCCGCTTCGCGACCCGAAACGAAGCCACACATGAGGCTGAGGCCAACCATCCCTTCCCCTTTGAAGAAAGTAGTAGCTCATGACTTGAGTACAGCTCTCGAAGAAGCCCTTTCTCCATTGAGGAATAAAGATGTGTCTTTCGCTATCCCTTCGGGTCCAAGTGGCTCGGGGAACATGCTTCTTACCGACGAAAGCCTTGACTTCAAGATGTCAGATGCCGATATCACAATCAATGATTCACCTGCCCGAAATCGGGATCCGTTAACTCTAAGCCAGCTTACACCAGCGGTCAAGAAAGTACAGCGACAGACACCCGGGCAACTCGTTGAAAAAATTTCCTCTGCTGTTTCAGACCTCCCCAGATCTGATACATCTAATTCGAGTTCATCTGACAGTACTGTCGGCACGAAGATGGAACTCCCTCCTGCTGCAGCCACCTTCGAATCTGTTGTTGACCTCTCGACCCCTCAGGATTCAGAGTTGGACCTCGCAAACATCAATCGCGATCGCCTTCCTTCGCCCTTAGCCGAGACTCCTAAGTCTTCAGTCGGTAATCCAATTATCCCTGACGTCGGAGTTCGCGGCTCTAGCTCGATAAATGTACCAGAGCACTCTTCAGCAACGTGTGCTAGTCGAAAACCGGACAACAGCAAAGGGGCGAGAGACAAGTCGAGGACCAAATCAAAGCCCGTACGTGATTCCTCTGTATCCCCGCATGTTTACCGTGCATTTCTATCAAAATACTAATTAGGCGACATCTAGACTGTTATCGCTGGTGGGATAACGAAAGTGACGAAACAAACGAAGAAAACTTTACCGATTTCGTCGAATTTCAGACGCGACCTAACTGCTGTGGCGAAAACTAATGGTGCCGCACATTCTCGAATTCCTCATGGTCAAGACAAAACTCTAACAAAAGGTGCCTTACCCGAGTCATCGTCTTCTCAAATGTCAGTCGACTTGGAATTGAAATCGTGTGAAGACCTCGCCACTGGCCAATCGCACCCTTCTGGAGGTTTAGCAGCCACACTGATGGCCTACGCTCAGCAGGCATCATCATCTTCGTAAGTTGTTATCACATCACCTCTCATAGTGTCATGTTCACAGGTGACTGACAATGTGCCTTGGATTTGTTTAGATCAACCGCTCTCCAAGTACAGCCAACTACGCGAGAACGGAAGCGATGTTCAGAGGTCGTTCCTGAACAGGTAGAGATCGCCCAAAGTATCCCAGAGGGTGGCTCGCTTGCGGACACAAGTCGGGAGGACCCACTTTGCGCCCCTCTGGAAATTATTGAAGAATCTTCTCATGAATCCCACTCGAAATTTCCTCCTGTCATAAGTTCGACAGCTCTGTCAACCTCCGATCCTATTGCTGATAGTGATCTACGGTCACAACGTGTACAAGGCTCGCCAAAGATCTCACCCATAGTCCCAGATGCAAGTACTGATCCGGCAACTTCGGTCATGCCACTCTCGCCTATGCGTACCTCTGTCAAACGCTCATCATCACCTGCTCCCTCTGAACAACGCCAACGAAAGAAAACCAAGGGACCTTCGGGCGATTCGAAACCCGGGAATGAGCTGAGTCATGTCGCCCGTGACCCAATTGGGCCCAAAGGCAAGGCGTTGCAACCATCCCGAGTGAAGAATACATCGGGACACTCCACTTTTACGTTCAAATCCTCACAACGAGGCTTAGCCAAATCGCGTTCCAAATCTTTCAAATCAAGTGACAATAACGAATTGAAGAGTTCTGAAGTTCAACATAAACGATCACGATCGCGCACCGACACTGCAGCAAGTTCCGCTAATGCAGAATTGAATGGAGGAAACCAGCTGATAAGTTCGGGCTCTTCGATCGTGAATGGTACTTCCGAGGAGTTCACGTTCTCGAGTGCAGCAGGTAGATCAGGGGACCAACATCGTGATCATGGATATCTAGTTCCCGATCGAGGCTTCAGAGGTTTGAAAGATTCAAACACATCTAGTAGTAACGCGGCCGGTAATTCTCGACCTTCCGGACGTACGCAGCACAATGAGCGGTCGGTGAGTTTTTCATTTCTTGATGTACGATCTTGAACCATCCGCTTTCCTTTCCCCTTCCTTCCCTTCAAACCAACTTGTTCGAATCGATTCAACATTCATCTTTTTTTTTCAAATCCTTTTCATTCATTCATTTCCCATTACATTAAACCCACACCACTTTGATCCATGCTGTTTCTTGTTCCTAGTTCCTACTCTCGACTTCCTTTTCCCCTTCTATCCGTCGATTGAATTACTTCGGAAGACGGGGTGAGTGAGGGTTGCGCACTTCAAGTGATTAACAATATAACCTTCTGGGTGCAACCTTCTTCTTTCATTCCAACCTCCGAGAGACATGATATTTTTGAACCCTCTTACCATTTTGCCCTCGCCTCCTACTTTTTCGATGCGTGGCACGTATGCAGTTTGCCGAAAAGTTGACACTAACTATTGAAAAACAATTTGATTCTAGACTTCTACACTGCCTCCCGCGAAACCGACAAGACCTATCGAATTCAATTTCCATTTGGATGCGCGGATAGAAGCACGTAAGGCCGAATTGGCATTAGGTTCAAATTCAACGTCGTCGTCAAAGACTTTGAATACTTCCAAGAAAGGATATGGAGTTACTTCATCTTCTTCTTCGACTTCTTCTTCGTTAGGTTCAAGTTCGACTTCAAATTCTAAATCAACACATACACGAGTTCATTCAGCTCAAGAACAAGAACAAATACTAGCGATTAAACGAAAGGAACATATCACACCCATCATTCCTATAGGTTTCAATTTCTCGACTGATATCCGAGCTGTGGAAAGAGAGAAATTTGAGTTAGCAAGAAGGGAAAAAGAGAGAGAAGCTGAGAGGTTGATTGAGGAGAAGAAGAGATTGCAAGAATTGGAAGATGAGAGAGAGATTAAGGAGTTGAGAAAAAGAGCTGTTCCGAAAGCTAATGAGATTCCTGAATGGTATGCTTTTGCACCTAAACGGTCTCATAAGGCTAGTTAGGGAAGAAAGAAGAGACCCCCCACCATTGGAAGAAAAATGCGCTGAAGGGGCAGGAAACCCTTTGCCATTGGTTCTTTGTTGACCATGGGAGATGCGAGTCGGAGGGAGGATTTGATGTGGGGTTGTTGAAGGAGTCATTTTTGTCGCAAGGTTCGGCGAAAGAATTCGAAGTTCATTTTAGTAGTTGGGAAAGGATTGGTGGAGGTTTCGGGGAAGGATTTGACGAGATTGGATTTGACAAATCGTTGCGGTTGCGATCACGGTTTGCAAGTTTTTTTTTGTTTCGGACTCGGAGGGAGGAAGGAAGGGACAAGTTTGCAGTGTGTGTTTTGTGTACGATCATTACTCATTGACATTAATATTCAGAAGTATTCTTTTCTCTCTTTAAATTATATCGCATATAGCACAATGCTATGTTTTTTGTTTCTAAATAGATCGAACTAGTAGAGTTTTCATTTCTTCCAAATCCCAATCCTGCGCATTCTTGATTCAATACAATTCATTCATTTGTTCACATTCAATTGAAAGATTGAATCTGTACGTATACATGACTGTACCCATCTGAATCTGTCCAAATTCAAACCACAGGCGGTACATAGGTTGGTTGGTTGGTTATAATTACCAGACTCAGACCCTCGACCCTTACAGTAAGTTTTCCCTCAGTAACGGTCCACGGTCCCTGTTGATATAGCGCTTTTACCTCTCCTCTTCCCGGTTCATAGTCCATTTACTTACGTACATGATACTAGTTGGCCATTGTTGTATCTATAACTTTGAACCTGTAACGTGTTTTTAACTCCTGCTTGCAACCGCATTTTGGCAAGTAAGTAACACGCAGCCAGATTAATATATTGGTTTTTACCCATGGATTTCAGATATCATGATTTATGGCATTGTAAAAGTCTAGCTGAACTATGTTACTGTGTGTAGGACCAAGACAAAGAATGCGTGCATGTATATACGTGATCATGTCCCTCGTTTCATTTCATTTTGGCGAAAAGCGGTGAGTACATCATGGTACCTCGAGCTCACCTACCTACCTTGAAAAGTTAAGCGGTTTGCGATCACACTTCCGATCGTAGTCAGCCGCGGCTAGTAGTTTTCTGTAATTACATACTACTACCAGGACGCTGATACCTGTGTTCATCTTCATTGTTCTCTGGTATGTTGAAAATGAAATGTCAAGGGTCGACTTTGGATTGTATGAGTATATGTGAGTTTCAAGTTCTTCGATTCTTCAGGGACACTTAGACTCTGATAGATCATGTATCAGTTTCTCTGTTTCGAAGGTCGCAAGTACTGCGAGGCGTGTAGGGTGCCAAAACCCGACTATGTCACGTCTACTTACTTACATAGATCGCAGTTAACGAAGGCTATCCAAATCCAAATTCCAAGACCAAGTACTGTCAATGAAAGAGACCAACCCTCACCGTGACCTTCGCCGGCCTCAAACGGAACCTACTAGACATGATAGATGTCAACGTGGACTCTCGGGGATAATTGAACGAACAAACTACTTAATGAATTTCTGATGCTTCTAACATGATAGATATTAGGTGCTATACGATATTAGGTGGTATGTATCTTAGCCGGCGTCATCTGGCAGAAGTTGGGTCCGTACGTGTCAAGATTCAAGGATAGAGAAATCGAAACATTAGGTGAGGCTGTACTCGTTCGTACAGTGCTTTTTTTTTTTGCCTCACCTCTACCTCATGGATCACGTTGCAATTGACATTTGACAAACTTGAGTAGAGTGCAGTGTGCACAGCCTCTCGAGGTTCCAACGACAACAAACAATGAACATTGACAAACATGCATTTTTTTTGTCGTTATGTTTGTTTCAAGTTGGCTTGACCGTAGTAGTACGGCGCGTCTGAATCTCCTACTACTCCGAGTCTTGGTTTTCCGACATATCGGTCAGTTCGGATTCCTTGATTCCATCGTTTTGGTATGTTTTGATTTAATTCGTATCCGACCTATGCTGATGTTACTATTCAGCGTACTATTTACCTCTCTATCATGACGGTAACAGCAAGGCGTTTACGATTTTTTTTTCGAACCCTTGATAGCTGAACATGCACACAACTTAGGCGTTCAAGCTTCAGGACTTAATATCATTCATCGGCATATTGTAGTAAGCCGCCCACATCTCTACTAATAATGGAAAATGGAACTTTAACGGAGAAAACCTTTTTATTTCATGTCAGGCAAGGTTACCAAAGTATCGTTCCTGCTTTCCATTGTCGCGGTCAATTTATGGTATGATACTAGTAAACCTTCTTCGCAATCTCAGACTGTGCGTCACCAACCCTGGGGCAATACTAGTAGTGAGGTCCACCAATCAAAATCATCCAAAGCAAAAAAATAATAATTTAATCGTCTCCAGGCTTCAAATCATCTCATGCAACTTCAGTTTCCTCTTTTCCTCTGACTTCAAATCCCGATTGTCCTATCGTTTAGAGTTTTCTACTCTGCTTTGCTTTGCTTAGAAGCTTGTGCCGATTGGGGAGTCACTCGTCATTACTAGTGATTGACAATCAGACTGTCTAATGATCATATACACCGCGGTTGGTTGTTGTCATATTATGTTGGTTTGTTTGGTGTCTTGCGTTTTTGTTTGTTGCAAAATTCGAGATACCTTATAATTATCTGATTCTTCCCTCGATTCAAGTTGGGAAGCTAATCCTAGACAGGATAAATTCCTCCCATGGAAATCATGGGCCTTTCACTAGTCTAATTCGAACGAACAAACGAATGAACAAGTTCTTCACAGCGACGTTTGAGGATTATAATATTAATAGAAACGTTACCTTCACGACACTCGACAGCATCGAGTTATTTTATTTCGTTCCGAATCGTTGTTACCAGGGTCAGTGAATCCATGAATGAAGAATACAACCTAATCAAGTACTATCAGGCCACTAGTAAATAAGTACCAATGACGATCGATATCATTGAATCAAAGTATAACTTTCGAATCATAGCAGACAGCCAATTGCGATGGCCCTAGGACCTCGGTGGTGATTGGTTGTTGGACATTTCGACATTCAATACAAATGGAATGCATTGGAAAGATATCTCAATTTCGATTCGGTAGCGTACAAACTAACCAACCAAACAATCGCCGATGAACAAACAACGAAATCAATACCACTGGCAGGTACTCGAGACTGAATGAACTTCTTTTTTTTTGACTTGATTTTCCCTGAATTTGATCATCGTTGTATTAAAAAAGGGACTGCGAAAAGATTTCAAGATTTCAAGAAGAACGGTCAGGATTGATATTGAAACGATAATTATAATTATTGTTGTGATCATCAAGGGAAAGAAGACGTAGACCTGCCAGCGCACGATGAGTAGCAGGTGCATACAGGGAAAAGTATCTTTGAAGTTTGAAAGAGATGGGAAGACCGCCACACCCGGGTATTTACCTAGGAAAGATGAAGTTCGTACGCAACGTGTTTGAAATTGAATGAGATGGCGGTCGTACAAACTTCAAATGATTCAAAGAGGATTCTGAGAAGATGAGGGGGTCAGGGACCATTGAAGAAGAAATTTTGTTGGGAGGATATTTGCGCGAGAAAGACCCAGCGAGACGGGTACAGACTGGATATTCGGCAGAGGATGCTTGGCGAGGTAGGGAAGGAGTTGCGGGGTAGAAAACCAGGAGAGTGGCTGGATAAGGGACGATGATCCCTTGGAGGAGGTCCTGTGACCTGGGAGGAGTGTTTCCTGCAAGTGGCCTGTACACGATTTGTACGTAGGGCGCGTTGTGGGGAAGCCATGATCGACTTTTTGATCCCGCGCGACCTTTGCTCGTGTTTGTCAGCAGTTCCCTCCTGCCTTTCTGGGACTAGCTCAGATCGGGTCTCTGCAAAACACAATTTCACCCGATTTGGCTCGAGATGAGATCTGGCGCCGATTGGACTTACAGAGCCTGTCACAGGCGTTACTTTGTGACACGAAACCTCCCCATCCCAACTAGGAAAGTAGAGAAGGCTGTCCTCCTATCTGGGACTGAGAACGCCCACTCTCCCTCTCTCCCTCACCCAGAAGGGCCGCTTCCTTGCCGAACGGATGTCCCAAATGCATAAATACACCATCTCCTCTCTCCGACTCTCCATCCAACCAATCTCTTCACTCCCGCTTCCGAACTAACTCGACTACCATGTTCTCTTCCTCATCCACACCATCCTCCTCCTGCTCACACTCCCATACGAGCAGCGCACCAAACACCAACCACTCAGAATCCTCTACTGCTTGTGTAAACCACGGCGCACCCCAATGCTGCCACTGTGGCTGGAGAGGTGCTCACGCCCCTACTTGTCCATTCAAGTAAACATCCCACTGTATTTCTAGTTCTCTTTGTCGTCTAATATTGTGAGTACCCTCCCTGCTTCCCCCCCTTCTCGCAATCAACTAACTGTCTCCTTCAGATTATGCTGTCTGCCAGCTTGTCATGTTTTCATTCGCATTCAAGCAACTGTATCACCACCCGTCTACCGCACACCCTCAGAGCCTACGTGCTCATTAATCTTAATCCGCCGCGTATTATTCTTGCGGAGTGCTTGTACGACCAGCCAGTAATTTGCTAGCAGGAGGAGAGATGACCACCGTGTCGCTGCCGTTGTCAGAGGGGATGAAGGATCGGACTCGGAGGGAGAGCTGCATGGAAAGGATTCGTTTATTTACTATCTCATCTCATCATCACCCACATCGTTCAACATTTCGCCTCATTCTTCGGTTGTTCGCTGTTGTACATACCCACCCACCATCACCACCGTCGCCCACATTTGTTTCGCTGTTTTGTTTCTTGTTGTTGCTTCGTGCACTGTATAACTGCATCTCATATCCATCGTTTCTTGACCACTGCAATCCATCGAATGTTTTTTGGAATGAAAAGATCCGTCGCAGCTGGCTGTTCGGAGATGTGATGAATCGATAATTGTTAGCCGTCCGCTAGACCATCCGCGTAGAGACCTTGTGAGCGGATGTTGAATCTTATCTCAGCCAGGTACGGAGAAGAAGAACCGGCAGCTAACGTTAACGATGACGTTGCGGCTCTCTTACCCCGCATTTCCGCTCTCTTGATCTGCGTACGTTGTTTTACTCACAAATGTCAAAGAACCTTTTCTTCTCGTTTCGTATGTTTTATTCCGTTTCACCCACAGCGCAACCGTTATATCCAATATGACTAAACTTCGATCAACCGTGCACTCACTCCACTTTCGGTATGTTTTGTTTTTCTGTTGGCTTTATCTCTTTCCGGGTCCGCAGCACCCATGCTCATATCTCTCATTTGATCAATATTAGGTCTCAGGCCCTCTCCCCTCTACTAGATTCTCTTCGTCGTCATAACAATTAGGTCTTTGCATTCTGGTATTCCTCGCCAATTGGAAAACCGTGACATGGAACGAACGAGACTATCTACCTAAGCTAAGCTAAGAAAAGATTAAAATTCAATCTCAGTACTCCGACAAATCCACAAACACGATTTCAGAAAAACCCGTGAACCACTCACTCCTCTTCCTCAACTCGGGTCAACGTTGGCTTTCAAGACACTTTTTTTATCGAGGCTCCCTCGGTTTCCGGTTCCGTAGCCCGGGTCCGATATTTTGTTTGTTTCACAGGTAATGATGTTGTCAGCACCAACTTAAATTACTGCTGTATTTTTGCAAGGTACACTTTAGACTAGCCCACTAGTCACTAGCGTGGATCGTTCATCAATTGCAAAGGAGTTAAAGGAGGTGACAAAACCCGACGGCGATGGATGAGGCTGCATAACATATGTTTATTCAGCTTCATTCGACTCGGAGACTAAGGTACTCATCCTACATACTTACTGCTTACTCTGAATCGTCTGTAAGCGAGTTTCGATCGACTCTAGCTTGTGATCATGATCATCCACTTACGTTTCGTTTAGGTTGGACTTTGGTCCGGTGTACGTGAGCTCGATCTTTCGTAACTCAGCCTACGGTACGCATACTCTACAGGACATGCATAACGAAATCCTCTCTATTCAATATTCAATGTTTCGCTCCCCTGGACTCCCTTGCCAGGGATCAAACTCGGTCGATCCGAGAACTCTCCTGGGGTTCATCAGCTGACGGGTTTCCTTTCCATTTTCCCTCTACAATACAATACAATACAATGCGATTCAATACATTTGAATCGAATCAATGTTAATCCTTCCGAAATCATCTTATTTAATTGGATATGTAACCTGAGGCACCTTTTTTCTTTTTCTTTTTTGACAAAACGATTCGGACGCTAACGATTCTGGACTTTCAGGTCAAGGAGACTGCAGACTAGACAAACTGTCGAACAATTTTAAATCATAGTGGCTTCTCTTCGTTGGAAGTTTGTTCGTTGGATGGTGGATATTATGTACGTGTAACTGGACTTTACCTAGGTCAAGCCTTAGATTGCAGAAATCATACCACCTGTGCATTCAAATTGGTGATACTAATAAAAAGTATTATTGGAATCTGAATCGGAGGCCGTTACAGGTAGTCGAGTGAGAGGAACGCGAATCGTCATCAACTTCACAGTACACGTATGTACATCCACCCAGAGGATACACCCACATGATTATACCCATAATTCAATTAGGACATCGTTGAAATCACTAAAGGAAATCCAATAACTAACCTCACTTTTCACAACTCGTCGATAATAATATTATTCACTCACGGTTCGATATTTCCATGATAGTTAATCTTATGGGATCGATTAGTCCGAGTGTCTGAGTCGTGGGTTTGACCAATAATGACTAGTATGTACTATGTACTGTACTCGGATCTCCTCTGAATCACTATCTTAGGGCTACAATAAACTTGAATGAAACGTTTATTTCGGATGAATAGTAAGTCATTCATTGCACGTTGAAAACAGCATGGATTTCAAGCGTGTATATTCATGCATCATGCTCCATAATAAGTAATGACCGGAGTACATATGCATTATCATAAGTACAATATAGAAACTGTGGTACCGCCGGCTTGAAATATTCGGACTCGGTCCTTAGATCTTGATTTCTTGGAATTACGAGAGTCGAGGTTTCTTCAAGTTGTATTTCGTGGCATGGACTTACGTAGTAGTACTTATCCTGTATCGCTTTGTGTTTGAGAGAATGTGTTCCGGTACTACGTGACCGTTGACCCGCATCATAAGCGTATATGTATAGATTCCATTCCGACGTATAACTGACAGTACCACCAAGTCCGATTCTATGATGATAGTATAAGTAAAATCACAACTTAGTCAACTGAAAGTACGAAGTTTGAAGATCAAATGACCTACCAGTACACGTACATACTAGTATTAGTAAGAAAACTCCACAATCTCGCATTTTAGGTGAGGTACTTCAAGGATGGATCATAGATAGATGGGTGGGTAGGTGGGTGGAATATTCAAGGCAGGAAATCGTTATCAACATCAACTCCACAAGACAGCAAGTTTTCGTGCCAGTTCGAATCATGATCATCATCTTGGTCACCCGAGATACATCCGGTGGTGGCTTTAGGGAATATAATAATAGTACTAGCAGTGTGTGCCATTAGTAGGTGGATATGAGTTGGTTGTTCGGCAGCAGCCAGCGCCCTTGACTCGGAGGAGTTTAGAATTTCAACGTTTGGAGAGGCTCTGGTTAGTTTGGATTTTATTTTCGGTTCGAAGTTGGATTAGCGTTGGGAGTGCCAACATGGTACCTACAATGATCAGTCAACTCGGATTCTTAAAAGTCAATAAGAATCAGACCTGAAATTTGAAAGCTGTGTAAGAGGTTTAAAGAGTATGCTTTTAGGTAGAATGATCATAGTAACGAAATGAGTTTAGTTGAGTGAGGTACAGTAGTAAGCATCAAAGTTACGTCCGAACAGTAAGTAGTAGTCCAGTTTCAAGTTGAGCCAGTGTACTTAGTTGAAGATTGAGAAACACGAGGTCATCAAACCACGTACTCACGGTAGTTATGTTTGAATTTGAATTTGAACTTTTGAAATTTGACCACACCTTTATTGATTCACACTGCATAGTCAAATTCAAAATTCGACGAGTCCAACTTTACATCCGTCGCCTACTTATCCATATATACAGTATTGATATTATCATAATCTTGACTCGGAAGCAACTCAAAGCTCAACACGATCGATATCATGTAAACCTTGACTTGTTCGAGTTCGAGTATTGAATTTTGAATTTTGAATACTAGGATCATTCACTAGAGCGTCAAGCTATGGTTTCTCCCGTGAACAACGTTTTGAGATTTGAAACGTGGTATCACTGACTCGGAATTCTAACTTTATATTAATACACAGGCTGTAACAAACTAACCGCCGTTAAACGGTCACGGTGGTCGAGGAATATATATAATAATATTATTAGATTATAATGGAAGTTCCCGTCGTTGGCGTCGGTGATTGACAGTTCTATGAACAAAATTATCTGAACGAGTTCGAAGTGAATACCCTGAGATGAAAAAGAGTTCTGAAAGAGAAATGAGAATCGAAAAATTGAGACTGCAGGGACAAGATCTCAACGAACGTTCAGTGGAGTTAGCACAATATACTAAAACGAAAACAACGTGTTTTGTATGCATGTTTCCTGGTATATGCAGTAGATTGTATTTGTACATGTTTATAGTAGTGGTTAGAGTTGAGATCTACCTTGAACTCTGAATGAATTAGGACACGCAGAAATACAGTTCACCGAGCGAGGGAGGGGGAGTAAAATAGAAGTTCTTCTTAAATTCTCAAACGAACACGGGGAGGGGGACGAATGTGCGAAGTTTATTGATATGATACCGTGACATGCATTGATGATGAAACCCGGATATCCGAAGTGAATTAAAAAAACTGGGGATCTAGTTGGAAGTCACGAGTAGTTAGAAGTAAGAATAACATGTAATCGAATCGAATCGATATCGTTGCTCACATGTACGAAACTCGAGGGGGAACTTTGGTGGGTGGAGCCTGAGGGAAGAAAGAATTCAAAAGTTAGAAACGTGAAGGTGATGGATCCCCACCTAGTTCAAGATTAGATTGGTTAGAATCTTAATGAATGAGCCACTGAGCGTCGGATGGTTCATGTTGATTCGATGGAGATAATAATAAGTTTCTTCGAACGTTAGATACGATATGATACGATACGATGGTGTGAATGAAGGCAGGCAAATGATGTGCCAACGGCGTACTTTCTGGAAGGTAAATTTAGTTCCTGTAATTCGGCGAATGAGTGGCAGAAAAACTTGTGATTTCGCAAACTTGAACCTCGAAGGCGTTGAGACAGAGAAAGAAGGTTGCGTTGCGTTATTGATAGCATTACTTCTGTTTTGGCAATTGCAATCAGTTTCGAGTTACGAACAATTCAGTACTGTGAAATGAAGGAATGTGAGCAATATTATTATTAAAGTCCCGGTACCTCATCGAGAGATACATTTCGAATTTTCATACCTTCAAAAAGAAGCAAGACTCAAGAGTTTCTCTCTGGTATACGCAAGTAAGCAGCGTCAACAACCGTGTTTTTTTAAGTTCCGAGTAATGGAGGAACGAAGGCGGACTCGAAGTGGCTGAAGATTCGAGGGTCCTGGTGGTGCTTGAGTACTTTCAGCGACTTATTTCGTACCACTGGCCATTATACAAATTCCCGCTGAATGAACTCAGTACGTCGAAAAGCCTAGAGGAGACCATTATCGCCACAGTATTATGGTTATTGACAGAAGCAAATGTAATAGATACCGCCGAAAAGAAGGAAGGGTGTGTGTAAAAGAAATTGTCACCAAGTTGAATTTGGAATTCACACAGGAATTATCGGTAGTAGCGGCGAATATGAACTTCCGTCCTTTCGAGCTTTACAGAGAACTTGAAGAAGCCGTTGGAACGTTGAAGGTTTGGACAAGAAAGACAACTTGAAGTGTTCATCTGTGTCTATGATGACTTAAGAAACGGAGAGTATGATTGGAAAAGGCAATATACACACTTCCGAATACTAATATTGATCTATAGTTCTCGTCCAAGGGTTGTGGTGTTTTCATGAAAACAGCATGAACTTGCAGACTAACTGACGAGTGACGTCGTCAAGTATCTGACGTGAAGATATAATAGTCAAGCAAGCAGCAGAAAAAGGATAGACGCAGAAAACGCACTGGTATTATGAAGTTTGAGGGTAGTCGCAAAAAAAATGCAGGACCAGGCGATAAACTTGGCTGTCGAATGGTTGATGAATTGCGTCTTGTACACCCATTGCCACTGGTTGATCATTTTCAGCGGAAAGGCACCTTAGGTACTCCGCCCATTCTACAAATTCGTGTCTAAATCTGTGTGAGGACAGTATCAGTATATACCATACGACACTCTCACAGTAAACGTCGCTAGTTACACGCCTACTCCAAAAGTGGAGTTGAGCGCAATTACTTGGAGCGCAGAGAACGTCAACATGTATAAGGTTCAGTAACCACAATTGTCACACTGGCAGACTCCAAGAGTTTGTACCTCATGCTTTTGCTGTTTTCCTGAGATTGGCACGGAGGTTGAAGGAGACATGAACCCAACAACTAGGCGCAAACTCCGGAATGATATCTCTTTCACCTGTTCGTTTCCTGCATGTCCGATGAAGGCGAGCTAGAGAAATTAGACTAGTTTAGGCAACGACGTTCAGGGAAAGGGGAAAATACAGAGAAACGTACAAATCTATCGACCTCGGTGAAAGGAACCATCTGGGTTCAACGTTGCAATACTTGGACTGCGATGTGACGGAATATGATGGGGTCCTTCACATCGTACGATATCTGCGAAGTGTCAAGGATCACTGCGCGCACTAGACTTTACTAGGAGATGCGCCACCATCATGGTGGGCTTGAGCAGCTAGCGTCATCTTACTGGATGTGAACGCAATGCAGCTTTTGGCAGGAGATCGCTTCGGACGAGTTAGAACCATGATTGTAAGCCGTTGCAAAGTTATGACACATTTCATGTTGGTGTGTGCCCCTTGCAGTGCGTATACTAGGAAACATGATGATGGTGAGAGGAAGATAAGAAGAGGAACTAACTAATAAAGACTGACCAAAAGCATTCATTTGGACTGTGATGAGAAGCCTTGTTCTGAGAAAATAATTGATCATATCTACCACAGACGTGTCTCTGCTGATCCCGAAGAGAACGCAAAGATTTGTGTGCCAGATGCCGAAAACGAGGATCTAGTGAGAAACTCGTAAAAGCTGAGTTCAGAATGAATGTTGTGTGTCGTTAATTTGTTGATAGGTAGTAACTGGTAACGTGTGACGTCACCTCTAATTACACCAGTTGCCTCTGCCGGTGCCGAGACAAGAATCCCACAATCAGGGATAGAAACAAACATTATGAAGTGTATATAGCGCCTCATGAATGAAAATTTTTCAAGAATCTTCACGTCCAGCGAGCTGCAAATCTCACACCTGTGGCTAACTCACAGAGACTAACTGAAAGAAGCACATCATACGTTTCAATAGAGCTCATCATGGCATTACGAAAAGACAACATACCATTGTGCAAACGCCTCCTTGGCAGCGCTCACCCTTGCCACAGAACATTACTAAAATGCCGTTGGTATCAGGTCGGAAGAGTTGCATTGTAAATTGAAGGCCATAGATCGGAAGTTGTTGCTAACGACACACTTCATCATCTAAAACATTTTGATGTTGCTTCTTGCGGAGTCTTTTCCATTGCACTGTAATCCGGCGTGAAAAAATAGTTCCAATAGGGTAGCGCGGTAGAGTAGAAGTACAATGGGGTGAGAGAAAAGTAGAAACACTGCAGTGAGGCATCAGTCAAACTTGACTGTACCGTCAACGATATACAAAACACCATTTTCTGCCTAGAGAAAATCCGTCAATGAACATTCCAAGTCACCTCGACGGAATCTTACCTCTCTCATGGATACAATGTGCATCTTCTTGTCAATGACGACATGGGCCCATTCCGGATCTTCGGCTCTGTCTGCAACACCAGTGAATGTGACCGACTTCCCTTCGAGCATGGTGGGGTATTCTACAACAGATTTATCCGAAGGGAGAACAATAGGCGATTGCTGCAACGAGAGTAAGTTTGGACCAACAACCGATGTGGAAATAGACCTACCGCGATAACATGGGCAGACACCCAACGCTCAACGTTGTGCTTGGATTGTGCATCAAACTCCTCTTCAGAGATAATGATGGTATCGTCTACAGGCGCAGACCCTTGGTGACTGGAGTATATTTTACCGATAGAGAACGGAATATTCGATCACTAGAGATGGCTAACGCACAAATTGGGGAGACACTCACGGTTTGCGGGCGAGAGCCATTACAGCCTTGTTCGTAGGAACAAGGACAGTCATCCTGGCGTTGATATCGTTGAACGTCTCACTAAGCTTGACTTCTCGGGCATACGAATAGAAGATAGAAGCAGAAGATTCGATTGTGAGTAAGTCAGCTACCGTGGGTCGCGCATGGGTGAGAGGGGTGAAAGTATCAGGCATATGGATTGAGCTATCGAGTATTTCCTGCTGGTCAAGCGAGCCAGATGCCAGTAGTGGAAGAATCAGAAACGAGAATAGATGGAATCGCATCTTTTCAGCGACGAAATGTTGGTAGAAACTTAGAGTGCTGCGTGCAAGCTGCAGGCTGCAAAGCATCCAGACTGGTCAGGTTCGGGAATGGCCGAAGTAATCATCTAGGCGCCCAAGGATCATTTCCCCTCGCCAATCTCAGCAACCGTTGATGCTGACGACATTGACAGTCTACGCAGAGGGTTGAGCTCGTCGTCCGCCGCATGCCTGAGCAGTCTTACTCATCGTCAGCAACAGCGACAATCCCTATCTCTCCCGTGAATCGTATTCCTGTGAGACCTGGACTCCATAAATCTGATCATGCTCTTCCTCGAGTCGCTGCGTGTGATAAAGAATGACGTGCTGCTTTTGTTTTTGGATAATCTGGATGATATTCTCGTCGCCTCCCTGCTCAGTCAGCAAGCCACAGAATGTGAGCGAATGGTAGGGAACCAAGGAAGGACCCATTTGCCGTTGATCCTTTGGGAATAATGTTGTAATAAAGACTAGCAGCATGAATGAGTGGGTAGGAATCCCCCAGAATCGGTTTTCTTCTTTCTGACCACCACCACCACCTCGCTCTACCTTTTCGTTATCGCAGGAATGGCGGCCAGCACAGACAACTACCCAGTCTATGACCCAAAAAACATGGTCTTTAGAAGGCTCGGAGGCTCCGGTCTTCGCGTACCTCTGTTCTCTCTTGGAGGATGTAAGTTTGTCAAACAAAATACCCTGCAGGGAACAATGGTCATTGATTTAGTCTCTTTTTCAATTCCAAAGGGCTTACTCTCGGAGGCACTGTTGTCGGTGATCCTGTGAAGGTATGTATTTCTTCTCAATTACGGAAGTACCTGAAGATCAGTGAGCTCACGTTTTCATCATCCGCTCATCTCGTCCCGCACTCGTGCAATTTGGTCACGAATTCCAGGAAATCATCAAAGTTGCTTGGGAGAATGGAATCAACATGTATATACAACCTCCGTCCTTCAAAGCCCAGGCCGTAATGCCAACTAACTTTCATATAAATATAGGTTTGACACCGCAGAGGTTTACGCGAAGGGGAACTCTGAAATTGAGATGTATGTCTTTGAGAACTATACTACAATTTTGGCTGAAGCTTGTAGAAATGGGATACTCATATCTGCTTGCGCAGGGGACGTGTTCTCAAAGAGTTGAACTTGAGACGGTCAGATTTGGTCATTACGACGAAGCTCTTCTGGGGTGTTCGCCCTGGCCCGAATGCTTCAGGACTTTCTAGAAAACAGTACGTGCTGACCTGCTATTGAACCTCGTGTTTCGACGAAAATAACTTTCAATTCTATCGCAGCATCATCGAAGGCACTAAGGAGTGTCTTGAACGTCTTCAACTTGACTATGTCGACGTGATCTTCGCGCATCGTCCCGATTACACTGGTACGTATAGACAAGTTCCTCCGTTTGACTGCGCTGCTATAACATGTGTTCTCGATTCTGATTGCCATGGTCTGATAGTTCCAATGGAAGAGATTGTTCGAGCTTTCAACTTTGTCATTGAGAAAGGCTGGGTACATATCATATACTTCGCAAAATCTTTGACAATATCCTAGGTTGGAGGACGACGATCGCTGATGAGGTTAACCTTTTGCCCTTACAGGCCTTCTACTGGGCTACTTCCGAGTGGTCTGCTCGCGACATTGAAGAGGCCTACAGTGCGTTGTTTCACTTTTGTGGAGCACATTTCATCGACAAACCTCCTTAACAGATGTTGCAAACAAACTCGGATTAATTCCACCTATCGCCGAGCAATGCCAGCACCAGTGAGTTCCGATTTAATATATAACCAGGCCATATTTTCTCATTATGTCATTTTGAACAGCATGCTTCATCGCGAACGTCCGGAGAAGGAATATGCGTGAGTTGTCTGTTCTACTTTCCAGGAACCTCGCATTCTAAATTTCACACTGAACACATCGTGGATTTCGTCTAGGCCATTGTACAAGAAGTATGAGATCGGTACGACGGTATGGTCTGCCCTTGCTAGCGGATTGCTCACAGGAAAGGTGGGTGCAGATCCATTGAAAATGGTTACATCACGAACTTCTGTTACTGACGTGGTACTTGTTTACCTTGCAATATATAGTACAACAACGGCATTCCGGAAGATTCCCGTCTTGCAACAAACAAAGACTTCTTCAAGGATACTATCAAGAGTCTGAATGAGGAGGAAGGTTTGAAGAAGATTGAGAAAGTCCGTGAATTGACAAAACTTGCGGAGCAAGGTACGTACATACATCCATACCAACCTCATTTCACAAATACAATTTTCTATGAACTGTTTCTGATATTTCCTGTTATCTGGTCTTTTAGAACTTGGATGTACGGTTGCGCAACTTGCGTTAGCATGGGTTGCCAAACAGCCTGCTACTAGTACTGTTATTCTCGGTGCCTCGAAGCCAGAACAAGTAGTTGAGAACCTCAAGGCCCTCGATGTGATCCCCAAGTTGACACCTGAGGTTCTGGAGAAGATTGAGAAGATCCTCGACAACAAGCCTGCCCCTGCAGTGAGTAAATTTGGTCTAATCGATTGTACAACACGCTGACCCTCGCGGCTCAGAACTCTTTTGGTCGCCCCCCTCTTGATCCATTTGGTCGTCAGTAAGCGGTAAAAGACACGTGGCAAAAGATATAAATACTTTGAAAACAGATGTAGATGCTGCTAGGATTGTATTACTTGATAGAGGAAGATTTCGAATGAAATGTATTTTGTGCTTTCTCAATTTGACTTGTGAGTGGGGTTAGGGTTTATTTAGCAGACGCGGGAGTCGTCGACACGTCGCTTGGAGATTACAGATTTGGTCTTGAACATCTTCCACCACAAACTCTCGATTTTCGTTGCGCTTTCCGTTTCGGCAGTCTGAAGGGGATTGCAATATCGGTTTAATACACCACCTTGTCTAAACGGTCTATACGATGGTAAGCTTGTTTGTCGACTTGCAGTAATTCTTGGTGTAGTTATAGCATTCGGTTAGGTCGTACTCGCTGCTTCGATATGCACAAAAGCTGGCAAAGGTGTGTAATGTCATCATCATCGTGTCTCAATCGAAAAAATAACTAAAGCAAATATATGAATGTAATCTACAGCTGTGATTTCTCGCCAGTTTCGCGATATGTCGCGGGCGAGGATTGAATCCCTACTTGCCTCTTTCCCAAAAGTCATACCTACCAACACTCAACATACCTCCGTCGAAACAACAGACGTCAGATATGTCTACCAACCGCTAGAAGATCTTTATATCCTGCTTATTACAAACAAGGCTTCCAATATTCTGCAAGACATTGAAACTTTGCATCTGTTTGCGCGGGTCGTTGCAGATATGTGTAGGAGTGCGGACCAGAGAGAGATATTGAAAAACTCTTTTGAGTTACTGGAAGCTTTCGATGAGATTGTCAGTTTGGGGTATAGGGAACAGGTTAATCTTCAACAGGTCAGGAACGTGTTGGAAATGGAGAGTCATGAAGAGAAGATCCAAGAGATCATCGCCAGGGTGAGTCTTTGCTCTAGCATCTGACACTTTGAATATTCTTACAACTTCAATAACCGATCTTGTAGAACAAAGAAGCGGAAGCTAAGGAGGAACTGAAGAGAAGAGCGAAACAACTTGAGATGCAACGCCGAGAGCAACAACGCCGAGCAGCTGCGGGTGGTCCATCTGGCGGAAGTTACCTTGGAGGTGGCATGTCAGGCTATTCTGCCGTTCCACGTTACGAGGCACCCGTTACTCCAATTCGCACTTCATCACCTGCTCCTGCTACTACTCGTGCCCCTGCATTCAAGGGTAGCGGCATGAAGCTGGGAAGCAAGAAAACGAAGCAGTCTGAATTGTTAGATGCTCTTGGCGGTGAGGCATTACTCTCCGAGGATATGTCTGTGCCGAGCTCTCCTGCCGCGATCAGCACACCTGAACCCCAACTTCACAATGAGAGAGGAAGCCTGCCCACCGTGGATCAAGAAAGGTACGCAGATTTATATTTACATTTAACGCTTTGAACATGCCAATCCATTGCATTCATTCGTGGCGTCTATCTTCATCTTGTTCTGTCAAAATTTTTTGTATACTGATCTGATTCTAACAACCCTTACCAGTGTCCATGCAGTTATAAGGGAAACTGTGAACCTTGAGCTTGTTCGTGAAGGCGGATTGAATAATTTGGAGCTCAAGGGTGACATGAACCTTCAAATTACTGATGCCTCACTTGCTCGAGTTAAACTTATCTTGGCCGAACCACATACGACATTCGGACCTGAACTACAATTCAAACAACATCCAAATGTTGGAAAGTTTGCTGCGAACAAGGAACGTGTTGTTGCATTGAAAGATCCTTCTCGTGGTTTCCCAGTCGGTCAATCACTTGCGGTCTTGAAGTGGAGATATTCAGGAAAAGACGAGACCTATGTACCATTGTCAAGTATGTTGAATATTTTCATTAAAGATCGATGAGCTGACAGTTCTTGATTTGGTTTCTATAGTCAACTGTTGGCCAACACCTTCCAATGATGGTACTTGCGATGTGAATATTGAGTACGAGCTTGAGAATGAAGATGTCGTTCTCCATGATCTCGTTATTTCGATTCCTCTGCCGTAAGTCGTATTCTTCTCAAATGTCACCCCGGTTGTAAACACCGTTGAATGCGTCAATTAACGCCTTTTATCTTCGCTCAATAGAACGGGATCTTACCCCACTGTGTCTTCCCACACTGGTGAATGGTCACTCAATCCATCTAGTCATTCGTTAGACTGGACAGTTGGACATGTCGATGCCGATGAAAGATCTGGTACCCTCGAATTCAACGTCGGAGGTGATGACCCTGGAGCTTTCTTCCCTGTCAAAGTGTCCTTCGTTGGACAAGGCAGTCTTGTGGGTATCCACTTGGCTTCAGTCACTCGTGTGGATACTGGTGAAGAAGTTGTTTTCTCGGAAGATGCCAGTGTAACAGTGGACAATTATTCAGTTGTTTAGATTGTAACTTTTTTCTCTTCTTATCCGGTCTATTCTCTTTTTTCATCTTATATATGTTATGTTTTCGAACTCGGTGAAAATTTACTCCTTACAGGCAGCTGGTGTCATGTGGGTGGTAATACTCGGAATGTTTGGATCAGGAGGGTCAGATGATTTTGATAGTCGTCGTATGTGACTTTGAATGTCTACCATGAATCTGATTGAATTGCGAAGGAATCGAAAACAACTTGCATGACAACATATTATGTACGAAGGATATCCATGGTTTTATCACTACTGAGTGTGGTACTGTAGTACATGCATACAATACAAAGAAGTCCGAAGACTATGTATGATTTTAGAAAGTCCTAAACGGAACCCAATGACGGTCTAATGGCATATGGATAAACGAACAAGAGTCCAAAGACGAATAACAGAAACAGGAGAAATGCTATGAAGATCATAAGAAGGATGTGTACATGCACTATTAGTGCAAAGAAGAAAATGTCCCTTGGTTCGGAAGTCCGACGTCACGGTATCGTATCATGAACCTAGTGAACCGCTAACCCCCTCACACCCACTTTAAGCTGAAGCGACTCTCATAGTGCTCATTCTAGCAGTAAGAGAGTCTTTCTGTTGCTCGTTACCATCACCACCACCGCTACCCGATGTTCCTCCATTACCATTCGTCTGAACGCCTCCTGAACTTTTTCTAGATATCGTCCCTCTTCCATCAACAGGCGGAGGAGATAATGCGCTGACTCTTCTCGGTCTTGGATCTAAAGGTGAAGGCATATGAACGTTGGGTATATACGAAGAAGCTCTTCGATGAGAATTCGAATCGAGTGATTGGTCACTGAGCATTCCTTCCTGTCCAGCTCCTAACATACGAGGGTAGAGTCCGGGTGAAGGGACTGGCATAGGTATCATACCATAAGGTGACATTGGAGCCATCATTGGCATAGTTATCGGTGAAACTCCCATTGGAAGTGGTGGCATTGGTATTCCGGGCATCGCACCTGCAGGACTTCTGCTACCAGTCCTCATCATATTCATACCGGTGAATTGATTTCGACCTCGGATTGTAGGCTTTTTCGTATTCTCAGGATCCATGAGTAATTGGAATGCCAATAGAGATAAGAATGAATCGTTTCCAGAGTTATGCAATGCGACTTGTAAATGTAAATCGGTACCGAGAGATTGGAGGAGGTTGACTAGGGATATTGTTGAACCTGGTTGACGTGGTTTTCCACTTGGGTCTTGCATGTTACCTCTTCTACCCAGGTTGAAAAGTTGTCTTTCATAAGTCGCTGTGTCGATTATGAGGACGTTGTGTGGTAATCCTGAGGTCACGTTTTAGCGACAAGGTGAATGCATATAATCAGGACGCTTAACTGATTTTCATTTCTTCAAGACGACGAAGATCCCCGACGAGGCCGTGCGTTACAAGCACGAGACTGTTGGAGACTGTTTCGGAGTCAGGGCTCAGCATGCTGCTATACTCATCAAGAATGTCAATACAATAGGCATTTGGTGAGTGAATAAGGACAACCTTATAGTGGCTTGCAGAACTTGTATAGACTTGGCTTTCGGGATCTGTTGAGTGTCTCCGAACTAAACATCAAATCTCAGTCTAATTGAGGCCTTAGCGTTGAATGGGGAGCTTACTGCATACTTGATAAAAGGTGCGTGTTAGTTCCAAGAAAACAGGTAGCGCGATTCGAATTCAAAATAACATACTGCCCAAGGAAAATTTGGCCGGAGCTTATTGTAAACTCTATCCGTATATTCAGCCACAACATAGTGGCCTCTCCTGTATCATTTCCAGAAAAAACTGTGTTATTATACGTACGCCGATCTTCGTGCAATTCCCGTAGCTACCTGTAGTTTGGTTCTGGATCTGGAGGCCATGCTCCAACACTAAAATCCAACAAGAATGGAATCTCAATATAGTTGAACTGTCAGTTGACGAGAGGAAGAAACACGCACGCATCTAGATGACTACATCGGACCGCTGCGTAGCCCCATTCTAAACAGGTCGCTTGGTTGCGTTCGGACCATTCGAATCCTATTGACATGAAGGTATGGTCTCTGGATTCCCAAAGTTCACGAATAAGTTTGGGTTCGCCATTCCGCACGCGAGATTTCAATGCGGATAGCAGTATTGCGGGAAGTGTTGAATGGAGTTTCTTGTATACCGAATAGTCTGAGATTGTTCTGAGATGGCGCTGTGAAGATTCGTACGGTGTAACACGAAGAATGTTCTCAACCATGGGGATTGTCTCTCCGAATCTGAGGATCGCGGTAATGACACAGTGCGGGTAAAATTCCGCCGTAAAGGCTCACCTTGTCTTAATCATCTTGAGGAAAGCCCCAACAGAAGTCAACCTGGTGACAATATGTGCTTTACCCGTGTCAGCGTCGGTAACAGTGATCACGGGCCATGAGAACGTCAGGAATTCTTCGAAAGATTCAAAGAATACACCCCATGAACGTTCATACCTGATAACCAGTGAATACGCGAAAGATTCATATGGTTGGAGAGGAACACACCAAGGGACGTTGTGCAACTGAAAGTACCCCAAATATGCGGTATAGACCTAGAAGAATTTCCTTCAGCATGGTTGGAATTGCGAATTGATATTGAACCGTACGAAAACGAACAGATTGGAGGTCGCAATCCCATCCTCGAGGGTCAACCAGGTTAAAATCAGACATGATGTTCTGACAGAATCACACGATGATTTCCAGAGCACCCTGACCCAGTGATTAATGCGAGACTCAAGTAGGCGAAATCAGTTGGGATATGGGTGGTGGAAGTCGATGGTCGAGGATAACAGAGAACGTTGTAGGATGCTCACGACAGCATCCAGGGAACGGGTGGCCGGCAGTCAGCTGGATGACCATGCGATTCTATTGAGCCGCGCTATGTTCGAAGTCTGATTCTGTTACGAACACATTTCGATAGGGATTGGGAACTGGCGGCAAGGCGAGACCGCGAAAGTGTAAAGGAAAGACGCAGGTTGGTTGATTTTACTCGGCAACTAGAGCATGCAGCGTTCTAGAGCACAAATGCAGTAAATCCAAAGGCTTTGTGGCGGCGAATGGACACCATACTTGCCTCGTGTCTCTCAACCTGCTCGTGCAAAAACTGTGGCAGAATGTTTTGGCCTTGGAAAAAGTTCTATTAACGACATGGACTACGATACAATGAATGTTAAGAGTGCAGTTGCTGAATCATCGTCGGTATATCCGACACCTTCCAGGTTCCAACAGTCTATCAGATTCAGAAAGCGATATTGAAACGGTGAAGTGACCCGTTTATGTCTGAAACGAATCCTAATTGTCGGGTTCTTTCCGTGAGACATATGATGTCTTCACTTCCATGTCGAAACAAACTGAAGCGGAACCGTACTTCGGGGAATTGAGAACCTCTTATCAAGGATATGTCTATGTGAATAACACGGAATAATGAGCAAAGTTGTCGAGGGAAGAATAGAATGAAGGTGAAGTTCAGTTGAATTATCGCATTCTTCTCATAGCCGTTGAGGCATTCGAAGTGAGCTGAGTTTACGAAGATTTCTCATCCCCAAGACACCGGTATAGAAACACGGGGAAAACACGAGAAAAAGAACACTGAACATACCTTGGATGGACCCCTACATCGGGTTTCGAGTTCAGCTATCTTGAGAACATTGTGCTTTCTTGAGTACAGCCCTGTCCAGGTCTATTTTGTCGGCACTCGGAAATACCAACCAACGCCAAGGTAGGGGACCTTCACAAACGAGCCTTCCTCCATTTGTTCTGGTTTCACGTTGAGAACGAAGGAGAAACCCCATTTGGCTTCCTAAAGACCGATGGGAAACTGAAACGATATGGGGGCAGGAAATGAACGCGAGAGGTGAATACAAAAAAAAATGTTGAGCGCTCTCTTTTTGAGGAACATAGTGCTGACAAATCAAATCGAATTTGATGGTATTGATCGCAATAGTCGACAAGTTTTCGAAAACAAGTCTTGGACATTACAGGAGTGTACTCCAGATTCTCTTTTTCAAGCTCTCAAACAAACGTCAACGTATCTCCATAATTCACAAGAAGACATGGGTCGGTTCGGTGGCAAGCTTCAAAAATCAAAAAAGTCCAACACACCTTCCAGAAAAGCAAACGCCCTTGGATACGCAAAGCGTAATGCAGCAAAGTCAAAATCGAAAGGCCCTTCATTGTCAGATGTTTACGAATATCAATCGGAGGAAACTCGAAGGGGAAAAGTTAAGTTAACATATGAGAGGGAGGAATTGATCGGTATCAAGGGTGGGTTGAGTGGAAGTGAAGATGAAGGTGAAGATATAGTTGGTGGAAGGAAAAGCACGAGAAAACCTCGTCTTATTGGAGGAAGTGATGATGAAGGAGGAATTATTTCGGATGAGGATGAGGATATTGACAGTGATGCTGCTTTTGACGAGAGCGACGAGGAAAGATATGCAGGATTCAGCTTCTCTCACAAAGTTAGTCTTTTGACAAATGGTGAATATTTGTTCCATTATTCAGTTTCTAATTCATATCTACAGAAAAGCAAGCCCAAGTCGAAATCTAAACCTAAAAAGAAAGATTCCGGTCGCAATGTACACTTTGCTGTAGATCTCAACGAAGATGAAGACGAGGAGAAAGCAGACTCAGAAAAAGTCACCTCAGATGAAGAGGATGAAGAGGACGAAGAGGAGGAGGAAGAAGAAGAAGGTGAAACCAGTGAATTTATTGATGTCCTGGATATATTGGATGGGAGAGGGGATCCTATGAGCGAGGATGACCACAACCCTGGAGAAGTCGAGGTCGCGAAGACAAAACCGACAGTATTTGGCTCAGATGAAGAGGAAAATGAGGACGAAGGGGGGCAAGATTCTGGCGAGGATAGCGTTGTAAATGATGAGGATGAGGACGAGGAAGAAAACTCGGAGCAGGAAGAAGAGGACTCAGATCTTGACGAAGAGGTTGATGAAGATCCCAACGCGTTAACCGACCTCGCTAGCTTTATCTCTGGTTTGGATGCTGGACAAAAACGTAAAGCACCAGACGACGATGAAACTGTTGAAGCTGAAGGAAAGGAAGAACGACGACAAAAGCGAAGAATTCTCAAGGAGAAGACTGAAGCTGGTGTCGAGAATGAGTTTGCCACTTCTTCTGGTAATGATTCGTCTTTCTTTCCAAGTAAACATTCAAGAAAGCTGATAACTTCTATCTTTGTTCTCAGGTGCAACGAAGCTCAATCTTGATGACCTTTTAGCTCCTTTGGCCTCATCATCATCCTCTAATCTTCAGTCGCTGAAGAAGTCGGCAAAGATCCTTGCATCGACGAGCTCAAAAAATCAGACGCTCTCTGCTCCTTTACCTCAGCGTGCTCAAGAACGCTTAGATCGTGAGGCTGCATATGAGCAAACAAAGGAGGAAGTCGACAAATGGAGTGCGACGATGAGACACATTAAAGAGGTCTGCATATGCTAAATTTGTTTGAAGGTGGTACACTAACTAGTAATCACCTATGATACAGGCTGAACATCTAAGCTTCCCTCTCCAAGCTAAACCCGCTGGTCGAACATCCAACTTAGAACTTGCAGCGAAGTTCAAGGTATATACGCTTGATCTTTGATGATATTTCTAAATCCCTGACCAAGTCTCCAATGATGAATAGCCCACCACCGAACTTGAGAGTGCTGTGGACAAACTTCTGAAGTCAGCTAAAATGCGCGAACAAGATCTTTCTCAAACGGAATCTCTCAAAATGAATCATCTCGCAGTCGAAGAAGTCGCTGCTAGACGTGCTGAGCTTGCTAAAATGCGTGAACTTATGTTCCGTGCTGAAGCCAAAGCGAAGAGAATCGCGAAGATTAAGAGCAAGACATATAGACGGATCAAGAAAAAGGAGAAGGCTAAAATGGCTGCTTTGTTGGGTGATGATGAGGACGAGGACGACGAGATGGATGATGAAAAGAAGTTAAAGAGGGAGGTTGAGAGGGCAAGGGAACGCGCTACGTTAAAGCATAAGAACACCGGAAAGTGGGCGAAGGCTATGAAAAATCGGAACGAGTTGGATGAGGATCAGAGGAAGGAAATCAACGAGATGTTGGATAGAGGCGAGAAACTGAGGAGGAAGATTCGCGGGGAAGGTAGTGATTCTGAAAGTGAAGACGAAGACAGCGATGAAGAGGAAGGTGAAGATGGGATTGCGAGGATCAAAGCGAAGGCTTTCGAAGAGTTGATTTCCTTGCAGAAGGATGATGACGATATGTCTGGAGCGGAAGGATTGAAGAAAGGGAAGAGCGTTTTCGAGATGAAATTCATGAAGGATGCTAGGGAACGAGATCAGCACCAGGTCAACAGGATGATGGATGACTTCGTGAAGGAGATGGGAATGAAAATGCCTGGAGATGAGGATGAAGATGATCCCGATGTGACCGGACACGAAGATGCCCATGGCGCGTCTGTCGAACGTATTGGAGGACGAGTCACATATCGTCCCAGTGAACTTGTATGTTTTTTTCAGACAGCATTAAATTATAGAAGACGCTAATACTTTCTTGGTAGGCTGGTCACCTTCGCCCTGCTGCTTCTCTAGCCTCCGATACATCAAGCGTTACACTGAAATCTACAGATTTACTCAGTGCAGATGGAGCTCATCCTACATCCCCCACTTTCTCCGCCGCCTTCTCCCCCGTCTCAGAGCGTCTTGCTTCTCTCCCAACTCTAGAAGAACCCCAGAATCCTTGGTTGATTCCTGCGGAAGCTGGAGCTTCGAAGACTGTACAAAAGAAACATGAAGTTGCTATCAGCAAAGAAAGTAGTACGGCAGAAAAGTCAAAAAATAAGCTCAAAAAGCGGACCAAGAAGCGGGGCGAAGAGAAAGAAAAGGCCAAGGAGGAATCCATGGTTGATATTTCAATGTCGAATGTTATGACTTTGGGTATCAATGTCTCTGCTGGGCCATCTTCGAGCAAAGTTACCGGTGTACGCGGCGATACTGGGAAAGTCAAGTCGGTGAAATCTCATCTTGAGAATGAAGATGAAGATTCCGACGCCAACAGCGAGGTTGAGGTTCAGGAACGAGCCCTTGATAGGAAGGGCAAGGGCAAGGCGAAAGGTCTCAAGGCGTTCGAGCAGCGTGATCTCGTGGCCAAAGCATTTGCTGGTGACAACGTAGTTCAAGTAAGTAGCGTCTCGTCTTATTTTGCTGACTGATCCCTTCTGTTTTCTTTATTACATACTCACCAACGTTTATGTTTTCCAGGAATTCGAAGAAGCCAAGCGCCATGAAATGCAACAAGATGCACCCAAAGAGGTTGATACAACCTTACCCGGCTGGGTGAGTTTGAGATCTGAATAATCCAATCTTATCGCCTTTCTAACAAACTGCTGGCTCTTGTTTTAGGGATCATGGGGTGGTGTAGGTACTAAGAAAGCACCTCCAAAACCATACCTCATCAAGAAGATTGCGGGCATAGATCCTAAATCGCGAGCTGATTATGGCAAAGCTCACGTTATCATTAATGAAAAACGGGACAAGAAGGCTGCAAAATATTTGGTCAAGGATCTACCGTTCCCTTACACAAGCAAGGCTCAATTTGAACGAAGTATGGAGACACCATTGGGAACGGAATGGAATACCAGACTTGGATTCCAACGTGGTACTCTCCCGAAGGTTGTCACAAAGGTACGTATCACAGACCACTTTAATCTCGATCTCGGTGTCTTAACTTTTGGTTTGTCGCAGATGGGTACCGTCATCTCTCCTTTGGAGAAGCATTCATAGTTGTTTCGAGTCATCTACAAATTCAATCTTGCACTCCATCATTCATCTCAACTCATGTTTCTTTTCAACCAATTGTATCTTGCATATGCTATCGACAACATCTACATGCATTTTCTGCTACAATGACAATTATTACAATTTACATCCATAAAATATGTTGTTCCAGAATGTCCATAAAACGTCCATTGGGTATGATTTTGCTTTTTTCATGCATTCTCGGTCCCTAGTCCCAAACTAACGATCGCGTAGACGTTCGCCGCCAACATAATGATCCAGATGAAATATCCTATACACGAAAACACGATCCCGTTTGAATAATCCACCGTCTGTTCCCCTTGAGCTTCCGTGTCTGGATTGGACGGTTCATTTGGTTGTTCACCACTGTTCGGAATAGGTGATGGTACTTTGACTTGCATAATAGATTTCGAAGATGTGAGGTATAACAGCGGAAAGACAATGAAAGGCAAAACGATTGATAAGGCCACTTGAGATGCCACAAGCAGCGTATCTACACCTGACCGGCCGACAGCGATTGCGACTGTCATGGAAGGTATGAGACCGAGGCATCGAGTGATCAATCGACGCATCACAGGCTGTACAATGTTTGTCAGACAGGAGGTATTCTTTTGAAATAGATTGTACGAACCGAAACACGCCACCGCAGGAAACCTTCGGACACGGTTTGACCAGCCATCGTGGCGATAATAGATGCACTTTGGCCGGCTGCAAGGAGAGCTAGTGCAAAAAGTGTTGCGGCAGCTTTGACGGAGTCAGTTTCGGGTTACATGGACGGAAGTTAAAGTTTACCTTTACCGACAACATCGCGGAGTAGATCATGGGCATCAAAGAGACTTGCAGGACCGTTTCCTGCACTGGCTCCGTAGTAAAAGACCGCGCTCGCGAGGATAAGAATTCTACAATGTCGTGTTTAGGGTATATATAATGTGTAGAGAAAGATGATGGACTCACAAAGAGTTAATAATAACAGCAAAACCTAGCAAACTGATGATGATATCTACCATCCCGTGATAGATATGTGCTCGAACAAAATTTAACGGGTTGTTTTCTCTCTCCGCGTGTGATTTGGGTTCATGAGCATATTTTTCCGCAGTTTCAATCTTGAAGACACTGCTGAAGGTTTTGCGGATTTCTTCTCTGACGATTTGAACTCGGGAGCGCGGCGGTTGGGTGACCTCGGAGGCATCAGATTCCATTGACAACGTCGGGGAAGCAAGGAGTGGTCGTGACATCTTGTCCGGCTTGGCCTTGACTCTGTCTTGAGTTGCCAAAGCAGAGCCTAAAAATAAACTATGAGGCATCACCGTCGCACCGATGATACCAATTGCTACGTTTGAAGCAAACGATTCAGCTAAATCGTATAGAGAACCGATCGATTTCAACGCACATGTGTAAAGACCGCCTGATTGAAAAAGTGTTTTGGACGGTACAAATCCGTCAAACGCGTCTCCCCAGTTTACGCCGACCTTGGAAATAATCACAGCCATGCAGATGAGTACAATGAGAACCTAGAAAATATACATGTTAATAAAATGCAGCATGGTTACTAGAATTTGAAGGAGTCTTACCAATGCACCGATAAGTAATTCGAATAATCTGACGGGCTTCCCACCTACAGGGTCTCGAAGTGCTAATAATAGGAATACATCTGACGCTGTCAAAAGCACCCCTCCCCAGAGTGGAAGCTTTGGAAATAATAGACAAAGAGCGATGCCAGAACCCAGCAATTCTGCCAAGTCTGTGCTGATGATTGCGGCCTCAGAGAGAATGTAGAGTGGGTATAGTAGCAACCAGCGGTACAATAGTTTGTGTTTGGGTCGGTCATGCAGGAGGAGACGACAATGTGATGCCAAATCTAGGTGGAATTAGTATGATTTTGTTGATGAAAAAAAAAACAAGTTTACTCACCAAGTCCGGTTACACATCCAAGTCGAGATGCCAGAACCTATGACAGCATCAATATCATCATGTGTATGATCTCGGGAAAGATAAGATTTACCTGCAAAAACATGGCAAATAATCCAGACAAAAGTACAATGAAAAGTAGTTTGTAGCCAAACTGTGAACCAGCCTGCAGGTCCACACCCCAGTTGCCCCTGAAAAGTATCATAAGATGAATAAAACTCGCAAGTTGGACCGAACAGAGACAACTCACGGGTCAAAATACGCGACTGCGCATACTATCCCAACGCCAGTGTGCTTCACAGTATGAAAAACAATAGCTCGGAATGTTTTTCGGATGTTGGAAAGTACACCAGAAGCATCCTTTGTCTGTTCGATCCTTACATCGGGCGTCTTAGCTTCTGGATCGCTCGTTTCTTTGGTGGTTGGCGGGGACGACATGGGGGGCGGTCGGTGAGGTGATGAAAGAGCAGCGAACCATGGATGTTTAGAGAAAGCCCGTACCCAAGTCAGTGGAGACCCAAGATGAAACGAAGGTATGGTACAGCAGGCTACTGGCCACTCATCCTAAATCGGTACTCCGTGCGCCATCCGGTCAATCCGAACTTCCCCGACTACGTTGCATGTCCTGCGATGATATACGGTGCATTTTATTCAGGCTACGGCGATGGGTAATGTCTATGTCGAAAGTGTGCGAGCACAGAAAACTCAGTGGTAGAAATGGTGATGACCTTAATTGCAAGTCAGCGATGCGCCGACATGCCTGAGTATGGGTCTGATTACCCTATATAGTAAGCCGATCTGTATTCGCAGGACGCCAAGCTCGTCGCAGCCAAAGTAAAGGATCCCCGCCTTATGGCAACGGATTGAAATTACATTTCAAAAAGTACATGAAAGGGAAAAAGACGAGAATATAGTCGGGGATTGGTTTGGTATAGGCTGTAGCTAGTCTAAGTATTGTTCAACATTGAGTCGGGGATGTGACGTAGACGAGTCGTATTCATCAGGTGTATAATAGAGAGGAATGTGTTGCAATGTAGCCGATAGGTCCCGTAAGGTGTTCAATGAACCGTGAGTTGTGTAGCTGCGGAGAAGCTGGTGAGATAGGTAAACAGGCCTCGCCGTATATGCCGGACGCTTCAGCACCTGTGCTTTCAACAAGGATCGACGAACAGATATCTTCTGTAGAGCTTGAATTCGTTGTAGTAGGCACGATAGGATCATCGCGGGTAGAAGGAGGGTCCACAAGGTATTGGAGAGTTTGCCAAAGACGGCCAAGGGGCTTCGTGGACACGAGAGCACGAAGACCAGATGGAACGGAAGAATGGTGAGCGTCCAAATCATTTTGTCCAAGGTTCTCGGGTGGTCCTTGGAAGACATTACTAAGTTTGAACTTCAGCATTCTTCGATAGGCGCGTTGAAATCTGTTTGTATTCTCGCCGAGGGTTTGAAACTGGATTCCTAATCCGTACGAACTTGGACTACCTCCAGGGACTCCTAGGACATTCAACATCGCTCTGTTTCTTGCATTGCTTTCGGCGGGCTTGATAAACGGCTCCATCAAATAGCGCTTTCGACCGCCGTCGCTGGCCTGATACCAAACTTTGCATGCAAGCCATTGCGCATCGCATTCCCGACATTGAGATCCACTTCCGAATTCAGCTAGTCCACAGGAGCGACATTGAGGGAGTGCCGGGATAGGTGAGCCACGGGTTGGGGTTCGTAACCGCGGAGATGTCACGCTGGTAGACGCAGACACAAACTTAGAGAAGGTGATGGGAGATTGAGATATAAAGACAGGCGAGGATGGTTCTACCGGAGTAGGGCATGTGATCTTAAGACGAGGAAGTGCGGGTCCGGGAGAAAATGTAGAGTTTGACATATTGCAGTGAGATCTTGAAAGTATATCGTATGAAGATCCGCCCATCAAAGGTCCACTGGAATAGGACAAGGCAGCAAGGTCCAGCGATGAATCAAGCGCTATGGCAGGGGCGGAGTCCAACACTTGCAGGATACTCTCCGCTTTGGTAACATTACCTTCGAAGAAAGAACTTTGTGCAGTGACGTACCCGGAACATATACTACATTCATCACTGTCGTATTCTGCTGGATCCAAGTTCGAAGGAATGGAAGGCACATTCTACAAAGAGAGACGATCATTGTCATAGAAATCTTGTCAAAATAAATGGACGTACAGAATGTACGCAGCCGGATGTCCCGAGATTGAAAGGAAGGGGTGTCTTACAGGCTCCGATGGTAGACTGTGGCCAAGATACGCTTCGCTTACCAACCCTCAAAGGAGTGTCGGAGGGCTCTCGTAGAAACGGCTACATGGAAGACCCGTTGAACGTGTAAGGTCTCGAAGATTGGGTTGAAACGTACCTGAGGACGTGACACTACAGTGTCGCTCACTGATCGATGCTGAGGAATGTAACATCACATGGAGAGAACTTGTACCAATGAAAGGGATGTGCGCACCTTCATACGTCGATAAGATCGCAAAGCCTTCGGTTGTGTAGGTCCGAGCTGAGCTGTGCATTGAGACGCAACAATAGTTTGGCATGCATTATCCTGCATTAGGTTGAAGGGTCCCATTAACGATAATGAACGCGCTGCGATGTCACCCAATGGGCAGTGCGTACCTGCAAAAGAGATGCTTTAGAAAATGCATCGCTCTGCAATCCAACGGGAAAATTTGAAGCGGTGGCTTTAGTTTTCAATTTTCTGACGGAGCGCTTGGTACGAATTGACGCAGCGGGCTCTGAGCGTAAATGAATCTTCTATTTGGATGTTGGGATGAGCAAACATGTATGATTGTCGCCGATGAGACCATACGTACGGGGCGCGGATTAACAACTAGATTGAGCAGGTATAACGTTCTGGAAGCTGCTGCGCTCATCCTCCTTCGTTTCGTTATAACCGACTTTAGCATGACCAGCATGATATTAAACCCTTGATTTTGCGTGTGGAGATCGAAATAGTTGTTGAACAAGAATGTCTAAATTTCCAGTATCGTTTTCATCTGATGCATCGACTTGTATGTTTTGCTTGTTCAGACTGAGAGCCGCGGTGTAAACTGCGAAGGGTGACCGGTGAGGGTGGTTCGGTTCAAGGAAGCTACTCCCATTTTGGGAGACGACATCTCAATCAAGCGCACAGGCCATTTCACAGCACGTGATCATCGTGTTTAGAATTCGGAAATTCAGATCTCGGATTCTGAATTCTAACCTGCATGTACAGTACATTTAACACTGCCATTATCTAGGGCCTGCACATCAAAAAATTATGAAAGAATGGATAACTACTCATCTTCCAAGAAGACTGATCATATAAACCACATCTTCGATCCGGTCAGTACATCGAATGATCATTGAGGGTGCGATTTTGATTATTACTATCCCCATAGGATTCATTTGAGACCGTAGAAGAGAGCCCTGCGGCTTACATCACTCGTGGAGTCTTATTAAATCCTACATTTGGTATTCCTGGGACAGTGCTCGCAATCAAGAGCTCTTCATATTTACCTGAATATTCTCAAGAACCCCACGATATCGTCAAGGAACTGGAAATACTTTCCCAACTCAACAATATCAATGTATTCCATTTATTTCTCAACAATATGTATTATTTTCTCATCAAGTGGTTCCAGGTGATAGAAGTTTTGGGCCATACATATGATCGAGGGTTACATTCACTAAATTTCTGGATGCCATTGATTCCTCGCAAATTCAGGTCATTATTAGACTCCCCAACATTCTCGCCACATCCACTCATCGATCTTCCTGGATCATCGAACACGGAAAACGAAAGAAAGTTTTGCATAGTCGCAAAGTCCATAATCTTCCAAACTATTTCCGCAATCGCATATCTACATGACCCCTCGAACTCTATCGCTCATCGAGATATCAAACCAAGAAATCTTCTGCTTGACGAAAATGGGACACTGAAGCTCATTGATTTTGGTGTCGCATGGAAGGACGACATAGCTCCTTCTTCGAAACATATATGGCCTGAACCACGAGGAAAGATGTATGTCGATGTATGCACAGGGTCAGTTGATTCTATTCTTTTGCTCTGAAGCATATGCTGAATCGGATACCTTCGGAAGGCCATATAGAGCACCGGAGTTAATCTTTGGTCCTACGGACTACGATCCATTTGCTGTTGACTTGTGGTCATTGGGTACAACACTTTCAGAACTGTTCACTCCTCTGCGATTAGAAAGTGACGAAGAAATTGACGATGAGGCTGAAGAAGACCAAACCACGCCTCCAAGGCCTTTCATCGTTCCTTCTAATATCCGGATGTATAATCTATCTCGGACTCAGTGGTCGAGAGACTCTCTGTTTGATTCCAGTCGTGGTGCGATAGGGTTGGCTTGGAGTATTTTTAAAATCCGTGGTACTCCAACACCAGAAAACTGGCCTGTAAGCATTCTTCACAAATAGATCAGAATCAGTATCAAGTCGCTCACCATCCACGATACACAGACCTTTAGCACACTCCCAGATGCCGACAAACTCAGTTTTCAGATTGTCCCAACGGCGAATCTCAGAACCTTTCTACCCAACCTGCCCAGTGAACATCCTTCGGATTCAGATTCATTCCATTATCCCCCCGAGCAAACTACATGTTCACTTTTCGATCTATTACGCCGTTTCCTAGTCTATTCACCAGAAAAACGTTTGAAAGCCGCTGATGCTCTGAACCACAAATGGCTGATAAACGACAAACATCCTCTTCTCCTCCCGGAGGGGTATTCTACATCTTCCGCATTGGATACAATTCACGAATGGCAAGGATGTTCATTAGGAGATCTTATGTTGGATAGCATGCGTAGAATCCTGCAACCCAGAGTTTGATACACATAGTACAGTCGATGTAAGCTCACAATCTAATTCATACATATTACAAGAAGAAAAGATAACTCAGATACGATACGAACGGTCGGTAGCCAAAAAGATGAAGAAACTGAATTCACTGCGATGTGCGATTCGCTCGCAAATGCAAAGCGTGGTTGTCGATAGAAATACCTATGAAGGATTGTGCGATGAGTTACGGAATACGCATTATGAAAAGAACTAAACTGACTCTGCGTAGCGTTGGCGGTCTTGTAGATTCCAATTAGTCGGTGACTCAACTCGAACATGTCATTCCTAAACAGAAGTGAGCTTATTATTATTTCTGAATTACGACAGGAGTGTTGCTTACCTCAACGAGATGATGATGAATTGAGCGTTCTTGGTCCTGTCCTTGATATAATTGGCCACAATTGAAACGTTTCTGAAATCCAAAGCGGCATCAATCTCGTCCATGAAGTACAGAGGAGTGGGCTGTTTTATAGATGCTATCAATGTCGGTATCCTGTCAATGATGCGAAGAACTCGTACCTTGTACACATGAAGAGCGAAGACCAATGCAAGAGAACTCAGTGTCTACAACGCACATGTCAGTCAAACCGAGGAGACAACAGAAGTAAATACGGACCTTCTCTCCACCAGACAGGTTAGAGATATTTCTCCAACTCTTTTTTGGCGGCATGACACTGAAGATGATACCTTCAGAGAATGGATCCATGCTATCAACAAGTTCCAGCTCAGCATTGCCACCCAGTGTGATCATCTATGATGATAAACGTTCTTAGACTCAGAATAAAAGAAAACGAATGGAGTTATCATACCTGGTACATTTCTTTAAGCTTGAGAGAAATCGTGTTGAAACCGGTCATGAACTCGTCCAGACGTTGCTTGGTGAGAGACTCGTATTTCAGTTTCTGTTGGTCACGTTGTTCTGTGACATTGTCAAGATCCTGTGCACGTCGAAGGAATTCTTCCTCTCGCTTTCGATAATCCTTCAATACGCTTAGATTAGGTTTCAAGTTCTTCAGTTTTTCTGAAAAAAAAGGTACATGAACATAGTCAAGATGAAGAATTGACGAGGACACATACCATCAAGCAACTGTTCATCAGCAACCATTTCTCGCTTCTTGAATGTAGCGAGTTCCTCTACACTGTACTCGTACAACTCAGTGGTGTTTTGTTTAGCCTTCTTAGGTTTGGATTCTTCTCCGGGTTCGGGTTTAACAGGAGCCTCTCCATCTGCGACTGCTTCACCGTTCTCAGCATCTTCATCATCATCGTCATCACTAAAAGTGAAAGATCAGTTTATACCAAGAAGCCTATTTTCATGCGATGCTCACTCAATCTCCTCTAGTTTGAGTTCGTCGTGCTTTCCTTCCCAATGTCTAAGAACACCTTCGTTTGTTGCCGCCTCCTTCTTGACATCAGCGATAGCTTGTTCGATTTCCATCTGTTTTTATATAAATATTCCCGTAGTTTCTGGTAGAAAGTAGAATGATACTAACCTCCTTCTGCCTGAAGGCTTGAATTTCCTCTGTCTTGGTATCTAACTCAGCCTTTAGGTTCTCCAAGTCCTCTTTCGAATTCTCGGCAGCGGCTTGTGCATCTTCCACCTTGGATCGAATCTGGTTGATATACTCGGTGACATCAGCCAATTCTTCGTCCAACTCCTTGACTTCATTCTCGACAGTTTCTAAAGCAGCTTCATTAGAAGCAATGGTACTCTCCAACTTGTTAGAGTCCTTCTCTGCCTTCGCCTTAGCTACTTCAGCTTTAGTAATCTCGTCGTTGGCGACGCTGATGTGAAGACGAGCACTATCAACTTTGCTCTTTTGACCCAGGAGACGAGCACCTCCTATCTCCATAATCTTCTGTTCGAGAGCTTTAATAGCAGCCTCAATCGATGAAGTCTTGTCTTGAAGGGAAGCAAGCTCTGTCTCAGCAGATGCGATTTCCTTGTCAAGATTGGCTATTCTGGCGAGGTCGCCAGCATCGGGCTTATTCTTAGCCCTGTGCCAAATCGTTAGCGCAAAGACGCAAGAGTAGAGCATAAGAAACGACTTGCTTGAGCTCTCGAACGCGATTCTGTGCATCTTTGATTCGCTTCGTACCTGTCTGTATGTCGAGATTGATCTTCTCAATAGCGAGGCTAAGCTGAGGCTTTGCCCTTGCAAGTTCGTCCATCTCCAACTCCATCTGCCGCAGAGCCCGTTGTGCTTGCTCAAGTTCCTGGGCCAGTGCATCACTATCCTGTTCATACTTCCGAATAACTTCGGGTGACACAGCTTCGTTGGCGAGTTTCGAGCTCATACCGCCTCTTGCTACTTGATTACCACCGCCTGACATAGTACCAGAAGCATCGATCAATTGTCCAGCAAGCGTGACAACGCGCCATCGACGTTGTCCACCAAATGCAATTCGGTTGGCTTGCTCAAGGTCCTCCGCAACGAGAGTGTCGCGGACACCTTTGTAGAATGCAGGGGCAAAACGTGGGTCTTTCGGCTTGATGAGGTCGAATAATCGGGGGACGTTCTCTGGAGTCTTAATCTTGTCCAGGCCATTCGAGGACAGCTTCTCAAGTACCATGAAAGAAGCACGTCCCACGCTCTGGTTCCTCAAGTATTCGATACACGCCTGACCTTGTTCAACGGTATCGACTACCATGTTGTGGAGAGCACCACAAGCAGTGGAGACGGCAACATCATATTTATCAGGGATTGTCCCGAGGGCCCCAAGACGACCCTATAAGAGAATCAGAAAAATGAGATTGAAAAAAGAGCAGAACCCTTACATGGAAACCGTGGATTCTCCCAGAATTCTTCAGTCGAGTCAGACTTTCAAGGACCTTGCTCTGTGTAGTACTAGCTGCCTGAGAGGCTTTAGCCTCGTCAGCTTTCTGACGAGACGAAGATGCTTTTGTTCGCAAATCTTGAACTCGATTCTGCAATTCCTTCAGTCTTCCCTCGCCATTCTGGAACTCCTTCTCCTTGGAAACCTTTTCGTTCTGAAGAGTCTCAAGCTCTGTTTCCTGAAGGGGAAAGATCGTTCATTGAACTCATGTCAAATGCATCATAAATACCGTACCTTGGCCTCGTGCTCCTCCTGTAAGCTCTGGAGGGATGCCTGAGCTTCCTCGTAAGCCTCCTTTAGACCGACTGCTTTCTTGGCCAGCATGTCTCGTTCGCTCGTAGCCACGTCAATTTCAGCTTGCTTGGCGTTGATTTTTGCAGTCCAAGGCTGGAGTTCTTTCTGCTTGGACTCAATTTGGTCATGATAAACTTGCGTTTTATCTGTATATGACAGTATCAGCAGCAGAAGGACAATGTAGACCGACTATACATACCTTTGAGACTATCCCGAATCTCCTCGAGGAGTTTCTCATGTCCGGCTAGTTCCACTTCGAGTCTCTCGACTTCACTCTTGTTCTTCTTAATTTTATCAGCATTACTCTCGATTGCACGCAGAGCCTCCTTCCTGTTGTGTTCATCCTAGAGAATATTTGTGAGGACAAGGGGATCCAGGACCTTGGATGACTTACATCATGAAGAGACTTTTGAAGTTTCTTGAGCTTGCCGGCGGAATGCTTCCTACGTTCGACGAGACTAACTTGTTTCTTCTCATGCGCAGTAAGATCCTTCAAAGCGGCTAGAGCAGCTTCTTTGATTTCCTATAAAATCGGTTTGAGTAAGGTGTTCCAGTGAAATCGCCAACGAACAAATACCTGATAAGTCTTGTTGCGCTCCTTGTAGTGTGTTTCCAACATCTCCAGATGAGTGACGTCGTCTTTGTTACGTTCCCTCTCAGCTTTGAGCTCTTGAGTATGTTGTGCCTAATAGACTATTAATTCTATGCAGCATGTGGTTAGATGATCAAAATATAACATACGATCGTCTTGTTGAACTCCTCTTCATTGACCAAACATCTCCAGATGTACCACTGCCACAACCTCGACTTTGCCCTGACATGTTCGTTTTGCAGCCTTAAGTAGTCCTCCGCCTCTTTCTTCTCCTCTTCGAGGGCGTTACGTTCACGTTCCACAATCTTGAGTCGGTTGAGTTTCTCAGTACGTTCCTCATTCAGGCGATCCATTTCAGCAAGAGCTTCCTCAATTGGTTCTTTGTACTGAGAAGTGCCGATAATGTCTTCAAGATATTCAAGGAGGCCATCCTCGTGTTCGGACGGTGCTTTTGGTTTCATCTGTGCAATAGACTCAACCTCGCCCTGTTTCTGCATGTCAATTTTCTAGTCACAATAGGTATGAACTGACTGACCTGAAGAATGAGGAACCGATTATGATCCAGATCTATACCGCGACCTTTCAGCAGTGTTTGAACTTCCTTGTAATTACTCTGCCTTCCGTTGATACTGTATCGACTTGAGTTATTTTTATAGGCAGTACGAGTTACAACGAGCTGTGAGCCAGGTACAATCTCATATGCATCCGGTCCAGGCTGAACAAAGTGATTTGAGCAAATCAATCCTGAATTGAGAGTATGTGTACTATACTCACTAGATCGACGATCATACGAAAATGGACTTCTACGCTACATTCATCCAAGTCCGGGTGGCGAGCGGAATTATGGATAAGTTCGGAAAGCTTTCCTTGTCGCATCTTTGATGCTCGGTATCCAAATACAAACAATAAAGCGTCGATAGTATTTGACTTTCCTGAGCCGTTGGGGCCAACAATAGCGGAGAATGACTATGGGAGATAAGGAGGTGGGTATTCCGTTTCATTCAGACAATGTTGGATAAGATTCACCTTATGGAAAGGGCCAATTTCCTGGCGCCCTGCATAACTCTTGAAATTGACGAGAGCCATCTTGTGGATAACGAGACGAGCTTTCGGACCTTGAGGCTCTTCTGCAATGGCAGGTTGAACGGCAGGTTTCGAAGGAGAGGGAGCAGGAATGTCCAACAACGAATGCTCCTCCTCATCCTCATCTTCTGCAATGACAACTTTCTTCTTCTGCTTCTGAGCCGGTTGAGGGGTGGCAACCTCCTCTTTCGCATTGACGGATTGAGGTGGACTGTGCGCGGGAGCCGTCTCCTCCTCACCCTCATCGTCTGTGGGAACCTCTACAATGACCTTTTTGGCTTCCGATTTCGGTCCAGAAGAGGTACGAGTACGACCAGTTCCACGACTGCTAGAAGGAAGGACAGATGACCGAGATGGTGGTTTGCGTTTGGAGATTCGTACAGGCTGAGGGTCATCCGAGTTATCTTCGTTGTCAGAGGTGGGCTTAGCTTTCGCAACAGATCTGCGTTTCGAAGAACTTGGCATAGGTTTCACATCCTCAAAATCATCGTCAGAGCCATCGTCTACCGCAAGTTCCTCCTCTTCCTCTTCCTCGTCAGGTTCTGGTGCCTTGACCGCCTTAGTAGTTCTCGTAGCACGTGTTGAGGATCGTGATGAAGATTTGGTAGGGGGTGGATTGGAGTTTCTCCCTTTGGATCGTGAAGTGGCCTCCTTCTCCTCTTTCACCTTTGCTGCAATACTTCTCCCGTTCCTACCGGTCTTGCTGGGCGGTACAGTAGTTTTCCTCGTCGGTGCTTTGCGTGTACGCGTGGGTTTATCTTCTTCCTCTTCCTCTTCTACATCTAAATCTTCTGGTTCTAAGGATGGACGCGACTTCTTGACCGGAGGTTGCACATCTTCGTCCTCCTCCTCTTCATCTGATTCTGGTACATCCTCTAGAGATTGGCGCGTCTTAGCTAGTGCTCGAGTGCGTGGTGCAGGAGTAGCTGACGATCGTCTTGTTCTCGAAGGAGGCTTAATATTCTCTTGTTCCTCATCCTCAGCAGGTTGACCCCGTTTACGTTTGGCAACTGGTTTCTCAACAGCAGGCGGTGGTTGAGGTTGGGCAGAAGTAGAGCGTGTTGAGCGACGAGGAGGCATCGTCGATGCTGTCGCAAATGACGACGAGAATCCTCCAAGAGGTAATGATAGTAGTAGTTATGAATAACGAAATAGATGGATCAACAACGTTCGCGTCTCTCACAATGAGTAGCACGTGGAGCGCGTACATGCACGTGATGCTTCAGGATTCTAAGTATCGGTATTACCAAGGTATTACTAACGTTTGTATTGAACTTGAAAAAAATAAGTGCTTCCATTGTATGTTCACTACAGTAAGACTAACAAACGATATAATTACTTTGAACAGGCGATAAGATTAGGCTCAGTTTTCAGCCTCTAGTAGCATGAAGATAATCGTTCCTTACTATAGACTCCGAGTCCGAGTTCTCTGAGTCCTTCTACCAATCAAGCTTCCCAAAGACTCAATCACTCTACTTCTTCTACTGTACTACTACTCCAACCAAGCAAGAAGCTAGAGTCCGCATCAATATTGGTGCTTACTTGTGATCCTCTCTATCGTGAGTGTGCTGCATTCTTCACACCACTTCAGTATGCTCATGCTTCAAAGATAAACCTCACCAAATGGCTCAATTTAGTGACCTCCCCCCAGAGATTGTTGAACAGATTCTCCTCGAACTTGATCCCCTAGATGTTGATTCCGTCTCTCGCACCTGCAAAGCTTACGCTTTCCAGATATATGACCCTTCTAATCACGTATTTTGGCGCAGTCTTTTCCTCGCGCAACCAGTGGACGACCTACGCCAATGTGTTGATTCTCTGGGACGTCCTATTCCTCCGACTTCTATCAATTGGATGAAGAGTTTACAACGATTCATACGTGCAAGGATAGTTATCAACCGCGACATACATTGCTCTCCAGAAGAGGGGATGGAAATTATTAAAACTCTCCTTGGACTGGCTACAATCATGCGTCCTGCCCACAACGCAGATTCAGATCCGCTGTCCCTGAATCCAGCTTGGCTTGTTTCGCATCTCAACGATGGTTACAAATTTCTCGATAATCCTTTGTGGGAACCTTCCGAGGAAGAACTTGTCTTACGAGCCAAATTCAGGACTTTCTATGGTCTTACTTTCAACGACTATCGGCCGAGAGAACTTACGAAATCGAGAGCCCTAGTTTATACCATGCGGAACTACAGACCTATCAATGATTATGGGCCATATCTAAGGGACGGCTCTGGCAGAGTGGATTGGCAATTGCTAAGGAGTATACATCATGTGATGTCGATGCATATTGTTCCTCCTTCGCCCACCGATATAGACAACGACAATGGAAAGACTATTGATCATGGGTTTACAATATATCCCATGAGTATACCTTTCTGTCAAGGTATAATCCCTTCTGGATTAGATTTGGATAAGGAACAGGATTGGGCGGGTATCACTGGTCTTTGGCAATGTTCGTTCTGCTTTGTTGACCACAGAGATTTACTTGGTGTGTATTTTATAGCGTTCTTCCGTCTCTCATCAAATTCATCATTCTCACAGTGTACAACAACGTCGATGTATGTTTCTCATTATAACATGGAATCCCAGCCCTCACTCGTAGCAATATAGGCAGCAGAAAGAGAACCCTTGGATGCCTCCATTTTCGATAATCCATCCTTCGCCGAAATTTACCGCTCTATATATGTCAAATTGCATATAACGTCTACCGAACCCGATCCTCTATATCCTACAAGACCAAGAATTCACTTCGCGGGGGAGATCGATACAGAGACTCAGGCGGAAATGAAAGGTTGGGTGGGCGTTATTGGCACAGAAGGAAAGGAGGAGAATATAAGATGGCATTTCGTGAGTCTCCGTGATCATCCTTCTACGTCGTAAGGCTTACCACCAAGTAAAACAGCAATCTGGAGACCCAGGCAATCTAGTCTGGAGGTGCGTTTCCCCTTCAGTGATCTCCTTCTTTAATCTATTCCCATTTCAATTCTTATTTACGGTGCATGTCGCAGTTCTGAAGGCGTGCAATTGGGCTCAATACGTTCTACATACGGTATACTGGGCGTTTGGACTACTACGGATCACGATAGGCATGATCCTGTTGGTGAGTTCTTGACTTATGTGAAGTTAGAAAGCAAGGAATGTTAACAACGATTCGATCAAAAGGACCGTTTTGGATGCGAAAGCTAGGATTTGATCCTGAAGTAGATGACGAGGGTGATAATTTGCTCAATGGCCACAATTAATGAGGAGGCATGACATTACTCGGACCAAGGGATGTGAAAACTAAATCAAAATAGCTCGGACATTACTGTAAGCTTTAGCCTATCGTATCGTTACATTAGGACAGCAGGTGTTGTATTATTATGGACTCTGTCCTCATTTATCCTTCCACTTCTTGCCCTACTCGCTCTGACACTTAATTGACAAACTCTCCGGGGCGTATTAACAAGATGTCTCTCAAATGCAGATCTTTTTTAGCTTTCACATTTTCAATAGAGTATAGAGTATGATACATTGGAATACAAGGCAGAAGATATTCTACTCTATAGTCCTTCCCAACCCAATTCTAACCCTTCAGTAATCCGCCTTGGAGAACCATCCAACCATCGTATGATTCGATCGTTGTCGTGCACATCTGCTTCAGTATCTAGAACTGATACATCGCCCTTCCCCCACAGTGACAGCACTGACCAACCGATTACTAGCATGCCAGGAGGTCGCTGCTCTCCTACACTTTCTAACGCAGCTGCAATGTCCTTCAGGGTAGAACAAATCACTCGTTGGTCATGCATAGATGCACGTTCAATGAGCGCGATAGGAGTGTTGGAAGGATAGGCGGGTCCGTTGCGTCGTGATGCAGGGGAATCCTTGACATCTTCCCCCGGTGTCGATTCGAATTGCAACGTTTCCAAAATTTGAGGCAACCGTGCGACACCCATTAGGAGAACTAAAGTGCGGCTTCTCTCATAACCTGGAAGCTTCACTTCCTTGCCTTGCCTGCCAACTCCAGTACAAACGACAAAGGATTCAGCAGCACCACGTTGTGTGACCGGTATACCAGCAAATGTTGGTCCTGCTAGAACGGAACTAACACCAGGTATAACCACTGCCTCGTAACCCCGTTCACGGAAATACAAAACCTCTTCTCCCGCTCTACCATACACCGTAGGATCTCCTTGTTTTAACTAGAAAGAACTTGTGTAAATAATGTTTCCATATCAAATTTGAGTTGGGTATAACACGCACGCGCACAACAGTTAAGCCACGGTTAGCAGCCTCGATAGCTAACTCCATCAGCTCGTTTTGAGCACCATCCGCATTACCAGGGAATTTGCGAGCTATTCGGACCTCAACATGGCTTGGAATGAGAGCAAGGACAGCTGCCGGGACGAGCTTGTCAGAGAGAACGAGGTCCGCATGACGCGTAAGAGCAGCGTGCGTAGCAATAGTGAGAAGAGAGGGGTGACCAGGACCGGAGCCAACAAGGAATATTCTTCCTCGCGGGACAGAAGGCGTTAAATTTAAGGAATGCAGCGATTGTACTTCGCTATCTCCGGCATGGAGAAGTTTTGGTGGGGTGGTATTTGACTGGGTTCCGGTGTGTGTGAGGTCATCTCCGCCTTCCAGAATATCTGACATCTCTTTCTCTGACATAGTAGCGAGCCTGGGGATAGGCCAGTACTCGCTCACTTGAGCAACCCAACGCATCCTACGACGAGCGCTCTCTGCGTCTGTTTCCTCGAGAGTTCTTTGTGCAACGGGGTTGTTCGGTGTAGATTCTATGCCATCTTCGTTGAGGGATGTCATAACACCTGCTTTCTCAGCAGACGTCTTCGCCAAATGTCGTAGCCTTCCAATCTTAGTCGCTGCACCTCCTACATCTTTTGGCAGCCGAGAAATGACTTCCCTGCGAAGTCGACTAGCAAGACGGCATCCTTGACCATTTGTTGTGATGCCTATTTGCAAAGCTGAAGGGTGGCCAGTTTCTGGATCAATGAACCTATGGGTTGAGGTGAAGGAAAAGTCGCAGAGGTCTGGATGATCGGTAACGTTCACAGGAATGTTGCGAGCTCTGCAAATGTCTACTAAACGGACTGCAGCCTCTCGGGCGCGAATGATAGTCGTGTCTGACCCTAACAGAGTGTCAGTGATGCAGACCAGACGTATCTCACGAAGGGTGGAGAGGTAAGAATCTATGGCTTCGGCTTCGCTGATTATATTGTTCGTAGAGGGTCCTGGAAGAGAGTTCAAATCCAGTACAGTGAGTTGCTGCTGTTGCGCCCTCCATCGCAACTCCTCGCATGCAGTGTCCAATCCGCCTTTTGATATTACTATAACTTCTGAATCGGCTTCTAAAGCAGAGAAAGCTCGGGATGCTGCCAGTGAGTTTGAGCCTATGATCACGATTTTCTGGCTATGAAATCGGAAAGCAAGAACGAGAGAGGCTCCTCCAGATGGTGAGGGGAAGGCAGTCATGGTTGTTTGAGAAGAGAATTATGTTGACTCATCCTTAATATTCACGACTTTGAAAACTTTCTCGGAAAGCAAATTGTAACTTTAACAAGAGGATGGGGTCCGGGGAAAGTAAGGATTCGCGATAATGAGCAAAGAGTAGCGGAACGGACAACGCCGACGATTTTTGATGCCCCTCGCGTGTGCGTGTAGGCGTCGCTTATCTAATCGCTAACCCAATGCACAACTTCAAGCAGCCCACCATCTTGCACAACGTCCATGCAGTTGGTGGACAACGATACCGTACGTTCTCTATATCCACAATCAAAGCGATCTTCTCATTTGCCCTGCGATTTTAGTTTTTCAAACAGTTGGCTGCCCTGTTTGAATCCACGACAAAATCTGGATCAATATGGCTAACACATAAACGATGTGAGATTACTTTGCCTTGATCTTTGAAATATAGTAAACATATGCTCTGGCAGTAACCTACGATGAAGGGGATGTTCAAATGAAGTCAGAAGAGGATGATGGCTCGAAAGAATACCCATGTCTTGTCCGTGTGACCAATGGCAAAGAGATCAACTTCTCCACCAGAGTAAGCATTATTTTGTTCAGTACTCACGGTCGATTTAAGACTTGACATTTCTATCCTATGCATCAGGTCGAGCCTGGTCAGTTGGAGAAGTTTCACACAACATATGGGACTTTGTTGAAGTCTTCAATGACAAGCATGCGCAAACGTGATAAGAAACGTGAAAAGCAGAAAGCCGAGGATGCTGCCCGTCGTAAACGCGAGCTGGCAGAGATCATCACTGTTGAGGGCGCAAAGCGAGGAAATGGTCGCCGGAAGAGACAGAGATTGATCAAGAGGGCATTGGCACAAGATGAGGCTCGAAAACGAATAGCAGAACGGGAGGATGCAAAAACGAAAGCCAAGTAACAGGGTAATCACCTAGCTTGGAATGCTTGCTGGACTTGACAATCGACCTAGATGCAAATATTGTAGCTATAGGAACCATTTTCTTTTGCTTTCATTGGATTCTTGCCGTGAAGTACTGCAAGTTCAATATTCAATATCTGTATCTTGAATTTTCGTTGAATGTGATCGAATCAGAATGAGGTCAAGCGCCCATAGGCATGTTTCCGCTGCGTCTGGTTTCTAATCGCCTGAGTCCCCTTACCACCATCCCTCAACTCATATACCCATCTCTGTCAATCTGGATTTACTTCTTGATTTTCCGCCATGGTGGCTGCTATAGCTCCGATCGAATCCAGTATCTTCGACGATGAGGAAGGATGGCAAGACATGCCAATCGTACGTGATTCGGACGATGCCCCACTAGACGAAGAGGATAGGAAGAAGTATCATTATGTCGCACCTACCAAGAAGGATGATGCCGTAAAGGGAGCTGGAAACGCTATTGGTAGTGTGGAGGATATAGACTTTGAAGGAAATGAGTGGAGGACGAAAGCCGAACATAACGAGAGCGAGTACACTCGGTTGCGGCTGACTGAAGAGGACGAGTCGGACGAGGTTCATCTTAGGACGCGATATCTCTTCAACGAAGACGTGGCTATGACACCACTGAGTCAAATGCAGGCAACGAAAGATCTACTAACTGAAGCCCAGAGGATTGCCTATGTCGGCTTGTGCGCTCTTACGGCAAAGGAGATGGCTAGCAAGCTAAAGGCCGTCAACCAGAAGAAAGAATTGAATGCTGCTATCAAGGATATGGAACTATGGTCATTGAAAATAATGGGTCGGTTGTATTATCATATGGAACTTGCAACTGAAGGTGAAAAGTGCACTTTCATTTATAGGTTACTTTCTCAAGCTGATCGACTATGACAGAACAGAAGATGATTGAAAGCCTTTCAATGCATGGCATAGAGGCCAAAGATCTAGTACCACCTCTCATGACAACACACACCGTTGCCAATCCTGAATACGACCCCGCCGAAGCTCGCAGACAAGCTGAGGAGAAAGAAGCTGCGGAGGCCGAACGTTTCGCCCACTTGGAAGACGAATTAGAAGATGATACTGCCGATATAGCAGAAGTCGAGGAGACCTCTACACCACCTGCCACTTCTCAAACATCCCCCGAACCAGACAAACCACGCATCCAAACGACCACCCGAGTCCTCGAGGATACTTCAACCAAAGTAGAGGGTGTCAGTACACATCTCTCTGCTGCTGATGAAAACGTTACTTTGGATATTCGGTGGACTGTGCTATGTGATCTCTTCCTCGTATTGATTGCCGACAGTGTATATGACGCTCGATCCCGAGTTCTCCTAGAGAATGTCGCTCTCAAGCTTGGACTAGGATGGTTGGACCTTGTGAAATTCGAACGTAGAGTGACAGAGGCTCTGGAAATTCAAGAAGAGGTCAATAATCTGGAGCAGAAGGATGTCATCGAGGACGTAAAGAAAGCAACAAGAAGACGACGGTACATGATGTTAGGTCTGGCAACTTTAGGTGCGTTATCAAGCTTAGTATCTTGTGGAAATAAATTGACTCGACGGTAACTCAGGCGGTGGTCTTGTCATCGGTCTCTCGGCTGGACTTCTGGCTCCTGTCATTGGTGCTGGTTTAGGTGCAGCATTCACTACAATTGGCATCACTGGTACTACTAGCTTCTTAGCTGGAGCTGGGGGCGCTGCAGTCATTACGACAGGTGGTGTTCTGACTGGGTCTGGAATTGCGGTAAACGGCATGGCCAACAGAACGAAATACGTTCGAACGTTCGACCTCCTACCGCTGCATAACAACAAGCGTGTCAACTGTATCCTTACTGTACCAGGGTGAGCATCTCAGACATATTCTTTCACTTCAAACTTGCTGACCTCATTGTAGGTTCATGAACGGTGATAATGACGACGTTCGTCTGCCATTCAGTGTTTTGGATCCGGTTGTTGGAGACGTGTTCAGCGTTCTCTGGGAGCCTGAGATGATCAAGGAAACTGGTAGTGCTCTGAAGATCTTAACCGCAGAAGTGCTCACACAGATCGGCCAGACAGTGCTTGCTGCTACTGTCATGACGGCCTTGATGAGTGCTCTCCAGTGGCCTATCAGTAAGTACAATGCTACCAAACGATTCACACTCCCACCTAACAAAAATTTCTAGTCTTAACGAAACTTGGTTATCTTATCGATAATCCTTGGTCAAATGCCTTAGATCGTGCAAAATCCGCCGGGAAAATTTTAGCTGACGTCCTGCTAAAGCGACATCTTGGTGTCCGCCCAATCACCCTCATCGGCTTCTCTCTTGGGTCCAGAGTTATTTACTATGCTCTAGTAGAACTGGCAAAGCAGAAAGCATACGGTGTTGTTCAGGATGTTTTCCTGCTTGGTGCTACGGTGACAGCCAACAGAAAGACGTGGATACAAGTTCGTAGTGTTGTATCTGGACGATTCGTGAACGCATATGCACGGAACGACTGGGTTCTCAATTATCTCTTCCGAGCTACTTCAGGGGGTGTGGGTACAGTTGCGGGTTTAAGACCGGTAATGGATGTCCCAGGGCTTGAGAATGTTGATGTCACCGACAAGATTGCTGGCCACATGAGTTACCGAACTTTCATGCCTCTCATATTGGATCAGCTTGGTTTCCCCGTCTCTGCGGATTATTTCAATGAACCGGAGGTGCGTCATGCCATGCATCTATTTCTACTTCGATTTACACTGACAAATCCATACAGGAACCTGATTTCGAAGGAGACCGTGTTGTTATCCGAGAGGGAGAGGAAAATAACAAAAAGAAGAGTTGGTTTTCTCGCAAGAAGAAATCAAACCCGTCCATGTCTCAAGTATCCCGCCCTCCCTCTTCGGCAACGTTCGGCCACCACCGAAAAACATCGTCAACATCTACGGGCGATGACGACCTACCACCTCGTGAAGTTGGATCCCCTTCCACTGCACAATCAACTCGAACTAACACCCCCACACCTGGTACTCCATCGGGTGATATCCCAGATCAAGCTCGTTGCCCATCTACTCCTGACCTACCCATCCATGCTGGCTTTGACTTCCGCGCTATCAAGGAGGTACTTGGTAATACGGACCTGAAAGCCGAAGAGATGAAGATGCCCTCACCGCATCCTTTCCATGTCCCGACTATTCCACCTCCTACTCAACGTTCAGAGTCGGCACCTCCACCAGTACCAGAAACTCCATCTCCTGAGCGAACTCCGACTAGTCGACTGTCGATGGATTTACCGCCTCTGCCTGAGAACGTTGAACCAATCGCTGGGCCAAGCAATTCACGTCACGATCTCAATTCTTCTTTCTCCCGTTCACTATCTCTGAATAACATCCGGGCTGAACCGGAAGATGTGACATCATTAGGCCCTGCAGAAAATGGTTCGTTCTCGTCAACATCTACTCTTACGGAGCGCGCCCCAACACTGTCATTTGGCACGTCGGATGGTTCATTATGGCCCGCCCCTTCCGAAGCCAGCGACCCGTTTTCCAATTTCCATGACCGTTCTCTTTCCAGCTTTTCACGCCCGAATGACCCTTTCAAGAGCAACAACCCTTTTATTCCCTCCACACTATCGAACAATTCATTTGTGACCCCAGAACCAGCTGGACTATCGTTTGGTGGAGTGGATGGCTCAATAACATTCTCGCCGGTGACGAGACCGGAACGAGATCCTTGGAATCTCCCAACCCCATATGGGACGAACAGTGCGGGGAAGAAATCAGCCAGTACGCTGAATCTAAACCCATGGGATAGCTAGTAGGACTCTTCGAATCCCGAACATTCCTTCTATTTCTCTCAACCTTAGTCCTTTCTCCACTTACACATACTCACATTCGTCTCATTCTCTTGGTTTTCTTCAACTGCGGTATCTCGGATCACAACCATCTCTGTTTGCATTTTGTCATCTACAATAACACGCACTACACGCACACCAAATCTTCACAGCATCGATTAGTATACGCTACACTGCTCTGGTAGTGAGTTTCCCTACTAGACTGGTTTATCACAGAAGTAATAGATTGTTCTTTTCCATTGTAACATCGATAATAATTCCCATACAGGGATATTTGTATCACTCTTGTCCTCAAGTTCACTCAGTTCAGTGTTGGATGTCAGATTTGTCGATCACTGATCATGAGATACTGTGGAGTGATTACCTTAGAGCTCCAAGTTCAAGAGGATGATTTGCGATAGCGAATTTAGTCACCGTCGCATAGCTAGACGATGCTGACGGTGCTTTTCTCGGTCTGCGTGCTTCCAAGACTCATAGGTTCAAGTATATCCCAGGAGACCCTCAGCAATGAGCATAGCGAGTGATTTCCGGTACGTTAGTCCTTGATGAGAGGAGGAATTGATAAGGTTTGGGATTAATGCATACCACAGGCTACTCAACGCCTTTTCGCTTTCCTTGTACTAATTCACCGGACCATACAGTCATATGTGAAATCGGACAACAAAACAAAAGTAACTCGTGATCTCAAGGATGAAATAGTATTATTGTAAGTAACCGAAACGTGGTCTCGTACCCAAACTTGAATCGCACCCCAAGAATGCGGTGATGGGGTGCGATTCAAGTTTGGGTACGAGACCACCGAAACGTCCCAATGGTTCGGCGAAAGAATAGGATGCTAACAAAAAGTGAAATCTTTCACCAGTGGAGCTAAAGTCGTTGTAGTAAGGCATCAAGGGAAAGCTCCACTCTCCCTCGAGACCTGGCGTGACGCTCTATGATTTCGAACACAGGTTAAAGATTTGTATACTCATCGGAGCGATCAGGAATGCCATGCATGGGTAAGAGTGCGTTGGTAGGGCCCACAAACCGCAAGCTTGAGTTTAAAATCACAGGCCCAAGTACTCACGCCAACGCTCCAAACAAATACTCAATCTTTTTTTCTTCTGCTATAGAGACGAATATAAACTGCTGTGTTGTCGGAACAGCCTTGTCCACCATCCGAATCTCATTCAAGAGCTTCCGACCTCTTCGTTTAGCCTCGCAGCTCTTCAGGTTCGACTTCTTCTTCTGAACGTACTCCTTGTACACCTGCTTGTCTCTTGCACATATATCTTGCAACGACACCACGTATATACCCCTGTGCCATTGCTATCATCTCTCACTACATCCTTCTTCTCATCCTCATACTCAGTATCATGTCTTCGAATTCTCATCCACGTCCAATCCTCAAACGTGACTCGGACATCTCTCCAATCCAACTCCCAACTCCTACCCCATGGCCACCTCTCCCATTCTCCAAATGTATAGATGACGATTTACAACTTCTCGATTTACCTTCTCCACATGTTCATTTCCCTCCAACTCCCGGATTAACAACTACACATCCTACTCATTCTCCTCGAACTTACGATCGTGCACCTATAATCGTTCAACCAAATTCATGCCAATTACCTAGAAGAGGTGCTAGGAAACTCATATCTCCTCCTATTGAATACGAGAAACGTGGAAGGAGTACTAAGAGGAGGAAATCTAAATTGGAAGAATCGGAATCTAAGGGTAGTTATTTCCATCCTAAGGCTTACGAAGCTTGTGAGCCTGAACCACTCACTGGCAGTAGTGCCAGTAACGACCCTACTACCATAGGTTTACCAACTCTCATTCCCGATTCACCTCTTTCCGACTCATCATCATCCGATTCGGATTCTACTATCTTCACTCCCCCTCGCGATTCTTCTCGAATTCGCGTCGATGGGAGTTCAGGAGGATCATATACGAGTAATAGTCCTTTGTTAAAGGATGTTTGTTCAACGGAAGAAAATTGGAATCGGAGACCACAGATTGTTAACCATCATCATTCTACTAGTTATAACGTTTCTTCACGATCATCCTTCTCCTTGGGTCTAACATCTTCATCTTCATCCGGTGGTGGTGCATCTTCATCGTTTGCTCCGTTTCTGGACGAAGGTTGTCTGGGAGGGTTTTGAGATGTACGAGTGCTAGTTTATTGGTAAAGGGATTGGAATGAAGAAGTGGAGTTCGTTTGGTTGGAATGTGAATGTTGGATATACCTTTTTTTGCTTTTATGTTTCTTTCTTTCTTGCTTTTTGATACCTTGAAGGATTTGATATCTTGTATAACGCTCCGTACCTACAATCGTCCTGGACTTGAAGTTCATGGTCGTAGCTACAGTTGATATAGGCACGCTGGATCGTTGTTTATATCTTTGTTACACTTAGTCTGTCAATGTATAATTTTTATGCTTGTGCGTATCTACCTTTACAATTCTTTACTACATGCATATATCACCCGAGTCGTAAATTTTATGGTGTGCGTATAAGATAGTTTCAGGTCATGAAAAAGTGGCCTGAAAATCCAGAGTGATTCTCAGAAGTCCTGTCTGGTCAGAAAAGTTAGAAGACTTCAATCAATTCAATATTTTGTGAATCGATCGAATTTAGGTCAAAATGTTTAGAAAGGACCGAACTTCACAAATCTTCAATTACTATCCTAGTGCTGGCAGCGCAACATGGTTTCCTCCTCGCTCTCCCTCTAAGTGGCATGCACCTGGTCGTCCTCATCTTTAATTCAGATAGTAAAGAGACTATATAAATCCTCAGATGCATATGCATGCATACAGAACCCCGTACTGGAGTCCCTGCCATGCCATCCAGGGGTCGCGAGCGAAGCACACCTCCTGCCAAATTGGGGAGACCGGCCAAGATAGGTGATTGCCGCTGATTGCCGGCGGTTAGCCGATGTTTCAAAGTTTGTGTTCTATTCAACTGAACGACAAGGATTGTTCAAGTTCATGTTATACTTCTTAAGCTTTGTCTCGATACTCTTAGAACTTCACTTTCGCTATAGCCTACTGCTCTCAGACACACCTGACCGATACCATCCAATACCATCGTCTCATCAACACAAGCGACAAACCGTGGCTCCTCACTTAGCAATATGGGGCAACGAGTCTACTCAACGTCTAGCTGATCGAAACTTAACTGGATCGTTTCCCTACCGACATAGGAGAATTTACGAATGCACAGTCTTCTTTACTGTTTATCAACCGGTTTTTATTAAACCTACTATTGGCTTCTATGAATTATATGAGACCAGGGTTGGCAATATCTCACAGTTTTCAGACAAGCTTCTTCGCTGATCTTCCACCTAAGGGGTCGTCCCTGCAATTTTCCACAAGTTGAAGTGAGTTGATGCTCGTCTCTGCTCATGCCAGGATTTTTGACCTTTCCACAATGCACTATGTAGGATTATAAATCGATGACGTTGCACAATTATTGGCAGAATTGTGCACCACAGCACCCAGATAGTATTTTGCTCAGAGTCCAACAGGGAGAGTGGCGACAAACCTCTCAAGTATTTCATTTAGACGGTGAGCACTGATATCTAAAATAAATACTAATAGTCAGGTTGTATTGCACCTTTTCATCAGGTTCTTGACTGCAATAAAAGTTAATAATCGGTCAATTTTCGACCGTCTGAGTTCTGATAGATGCTTCGGATTCCGACCGTCTGCAGTAAAACACTTGCATGTCTTCGACTAATGGAGCAAACGAATTGGACCATCCGTCGCCCTCGGTGTCCTGCTTTCCCTTCACGTGAAGATGTGATGGCGCCTGTCTTCTCACCCGGGTGTGTTCATGATAAACTTGCTAGCTGTCACAGTGATGCTGTTCAGTCGTCACCACTTTCGTACTGTTGTGTGTGCTTTTATGTTCAGATTTTTTGTTGAAAAGGTGAAGTATCCGAGAAAGAGTTGTCGCCAGTTGCAGGATGTTTTCGACTCACAACACGGGTGTTCTTCACTCGATACGAGTGTTGTATGCACTGCAGAGACGTCTGACATTGTTGACAGCAGGTTAAGCTGCCACGTGCTACCAAACACTGGTGTGTTTCCGCCGCGCTTCTCAGTCATAATTTTGGACAAAGAACGACGGGCGAGTGGATTGTCACTGGGTGGAGTGGACACTGACCAACTTTTGAATTCGACTCGAATTTCTGGCAGCTTTCGTGGCGTGGGATAGACAAACCTTCTTGAACAGGCAGGACACTTGCTAAATACGGTACGCGAAGATGCCAACTTTTGTCGTCGTTCACTTTCACGCTCGTCCCTCCACTCCTCCAGCTATAAAAACTACATTCCCCGTTGACATCTTTCTTTCTCCTCAACCACCACCATCCCCCTTCTATCCCCTCCCTTTACATCGTCACCGCCAGTATGGAAGCTTCTCAACAATCCTTCGGTCTCTTCGAGCCAGTTCCCCCCTCCTCGAGACACTCAACAGCGGCCTCTATCTGGGCACCGCAACCTCAGCCTTCCGATACTACTTGGACTCGAGTGATTGACTCGATTGCTCGAATCGATCAGCCTCACGTCAGTGAAGTTAACCGACCAGACCCTCGTCGTTCTAACTCGTACCCCAATGGCAAGCACGGCGAGGACGTATTCGGTCCGATTGGGTACGCAAGTCAACTCCGCAAAAAGGATGTTGGCGCAATCGGCGACGGACGTAAGAAAAGTGTATCAGATCCTGACGAGACGGTAGGTTATCTCATTATATGCGCATTTATTCACATCTAATCCATATATTTGATGCATATAATAGCACGTTGAACAGTTGTTGCGCACTCTTAATCTCAATTCCCCTACACTTCCCCCACCTCCACCTCTCTTTGGTGGATTCCTCTCTTCCACAGCGTCCCCAGAGTTGTCTCCAATTTCTACTACGTCTGCTTTGCTTACCCCGACCGACTTGTCTCCAGCTAAGCCTTTCGACCCTAAATTAGGTGCTCCGTACGATTTCGGCGCAAACGGCGGTCCTCAAGTCAACGGTCTTTTGTTTGAGACCGCGTCATTTAATCGGTATAGGGACACTGCTCACGCCAATGACCTCGCGTACGGTGTTGAACATCGACGAGATTCCAATGGTAACAGTTTTCCGTTCTTCGACTCTTATAACGGTCGCCCTCCGCCGTCTCCAGCCACCCAGGGTTTCGCTCCCTTGTCACCTATCATCACACAACCTCGAGACGAGCCTACTTTTGTCTCCCCTTGGGGCCAACAAACATTGAGGTCTTCTCAAGACTGGGCTAGAGCTGATGACCGACGCTTACAAGAACCTCCCGCAACCATCACCGAACCTGAACAGTTCCAACGTTCCTTTTCTGTTTCTCAGTTCTCTTCGACCATGCAGTCCCACGAGGTAAAACAATCTCTCTTCTGCTCAGGATATCCTATACTCATTTAACATTTTTGTCATAGCCCATAAACTTTCTTTCTCTCCTTCACCCTTCCTCCGCTCCGCCATACCCTCTCTTTGTCTCCAGGATCATCAAGTCCTCCGACCAACAAGCCTCTATCTTCCTTCAGCAGAAGCTCAAAGTGGCTGACGCGGAGGAACGTGGCAAGATCGTCGACGCCATATGTGCACGCGGATATGAAATGATGGCCCATCGGTAGGATTTTTTATTCATAACTTCCTTTGAACGTCCTCTGATCAACATATAGGTTTGGTAACTGGGCAGTCCAAAGATGTCTGGAAGCGACTGGTAGCGTCGATGAACGTCGCAAGATTGTCGCGTGCATGAGGTTTGTTTTCCTTCGACTTGCGGCGACTCATAAATGAATTGACTCACTCCGCCACAGAGGTAGAGTCGTTGATCTTGCTACCAACTGCTACGGTTGCCACGTCTTGCAGAAGGCACTTGATTGCGAAGAGGACGTACGACTGCTTATCGTTTCCGAGCTGCTTCTTGGCGACCCTGCTCAGACCCTTGTCAACAAGCATGCATCGCATGTCTGGAGCAAGGTGAGCCGCTTTTTTACGTCCATTTTTTTAGTCTGACAATGTGTGTATTCAGATTATGGAGCTCACTTGGACTCCCCCCGCACCTCCCATTTTTGCCTAGTACGCATTCTATGTTTTATCATCGATCGTTGTCCTAAGAGTATTTGAATAGCGTCAACAAATCCCTCAAAGGCAAGTGGGCTTCTTTGGCTTGCCATGAAACTGGTTCCCTCGTCGTCCAGGTTTGTCAAACCCCAGCGATATTCACTTCACTTTCTCACTTTGTGATGTCTCGTTTAGCATGCGTTTGAGAACCTTGAAGAGAGCGCTAAGGATGGGATTGTCGACGAACTTCTCAATCAGGGTTCCGCAACGTTTAGTGAGGTCGCCAAGAGTCAATGGGGGTCTTACTGCATTCAGCACAGTGAGTCAAATCTGCACCTTTAGTATTCACTCCAACTCACGTATCGCTAGTCCTTGAACATGGTTCTTCCAAGCATCGTAACATGGCTCTGGAACATCTTGTTTCCGGTCTCTTAGAGTACGCAACCAACGAGCAAGGTGCGAAATCTGTCACGAAGGCATTGAAGGAAGGTGGGAAGGATACACTTAACTGTATCATCAAACGCATGTGTGAACCAGCTAAAGGGTATGTCAAAATATCTTCGATATTAACTGTTGCTGAAATTTGCATCACAGCGGTCGCCGTGCGATGATAGTCGATCTCGCATTGTCCGTCACTGGTAGCCAGCTTATTGCAAGCGTTCTTCCTAACGTATGTTGTATCTCGATGCAATCATTTTAATCCGGTTCTAATAACCAAATAGGCGGACAAGGATCAACGAGCCTTGCTCTATGATTCCATCCGTGGTCATATTGTAACACTTCGTGGCTGCAAGACTGGTTCCAAAGTCATCTGGCTTTTGTACGTACTTCGTTGTTCTGATGCGTGAATGTCACTGAAAACTTTTCTATCTGCAGCGACCGGATGGTACGTTGAGCTTTTGCCCTACCAATGACACCCCTGATGTTCTAACTGCTTCCTCCAGCGCGCGTACTACGGATACTAGACATCTCTGCTCTTGCTTTCTACAACAGCATATTATCCAGCATATCTTTACGGCATATATTTCTTTATTCAAAAACATTCATAGATTCATTCCCACATCACGATCATGGACAACAGCATCAATGTCACTTATTATCTCGTTTTATCCTGCATTAGTTCAACCATTTTCAAGGCAATAATTATGCAAGCATCGCTCCCTGACTGTCGCACTAGGCTCAAGTCCAATCCTCGCCATCCCTCGCTCACAGGCAATTGTATCATCAATCGGACCGCTCGTTCCAACCATCACTTCGCTCCATTATTTCATTCATTCTTATTCCTTCGCATATCTTCGCAACATTCATTATCGCATCATATATTCAAAGCTTTCATTGCTTCTTTTCCCCAATTCGTATTCGTTTCGTTTGCCAACGCTAGCTCTTGCTATTCATCCCACCTATTCTTGGTGCAAAAGCTTCGAGCCTGTTTTGATGCACCATCCCATGGACTGTTTGTAATAATCGCAGGTCTTTGCATTCCTCAACCTTGTACAATCTAGTTTTCGCTTTCGTGTGTAGTCCCCGCAGCGTGCAAGATGTTCCGACTCTACGTTATGCTGCTGGGACCTTGTCTCACTCGCATATAGTTATTGTATCTTGCCCTTTGTATATAACACCGGTCGATATCTGTGAATCGAATCATATTTCCGTCGAATACTGTTTTGTGCTTGAATTGAGGAGATAATATGGATTCCGAAATCACTATAATGTACAAAGGTATCATAGACCGATTTGGCCCTATGAAGTTTGTCGTTTTCTAAACAAAACTTTGGCTGTAGGTGCGGGAACAAGTGTCGTTCCAAACCACACATTCTCCGGACGAACACCTTCGTGTTCAAATTTCACATCGTAGTTGAGCACAATGTGCGCCAGCATGGCTTTGAGTTCATTGGCAGCGAAGAATCGGCCAGGACTAGTTGGAGATGGTCAACTTCATGATATATCCATCGATGACTGAGATTCAGACTTACCAAGCATGTTTTCCATGTCCAAAGGAGATATAGTCTGCGGAAGTGCTTACAAAGTGGTGTTTGGTTCCTTCTCCATCTTCATCCCTGATATCAGAGAACCGGAAAGGAAGAAATTCGTGAGCATTGGAATAGTTCTCTTCATCTGTGTGAGTTGCATTTGAAGGTGCAACCAAGATTGTATCCTTTGGGATATATGTTCCATCGGAAAGTGTGAAGTTACGCATGGCTTTACGCATGATAGATGCTATAAACCGAGATGAAGTCCTTCTGGTGAGTACAAAAAGTTTTGCAATTATGGTTTGAGAAAAAAAAAAGAAGTTAGACATACTGCCATTGATTCCATTCATTCTCATAGATTCCTTCATGAAACTATCAATTTTTCTCAAATTCGTCATTGCAGTTTTGGACCATCCTTGTTTACCAATGACTGATTCAACTTCATCACGAAGAGGTTGGATGTATTCGGGGTTGGCAGCTAAATGGTATAAAGCATGTGCAAAACTCTGACCGATTGAATATTCATTCAGTTTTAAAAATCAGATTATTTGGTTTAGTTGAGGTAAGAATAAAGGATTATTGGTTGAACGATGAACTCACATTGGATGATGTGTGAATAGCAGCAAAGTCTGTCGCGAGTAACATTTCCACGATTTCACGAAGATCTGCTCCTCTCGAAAGCCCTGTTTCTAAAATCCACATGAGCATGTCGTTCTAAAGTTTCCCTTCTGTTAGCCTTCATCATATCGATCGCGGTCAAAGACACTTACCGGCTTATCAGCCCAATTCTCTCCGTACTCCTTCAACATATCAATACGCTCATCTATAGTGGGTTTGAGGATTGTCAATGCTCTATCGATTGTTTTCCGTGAATTACTAATGAATGGGGCTGCGACTCTGTGTATCCATATGCTCTGAGTTAGCCTGACATGCACGTAGTGTGACCCTGTTAAGTCGGTAGTAGTCACTTACGGTTTAAAAATTTCAGGGAGTAATGTGAACTGGTTTCGTGCCTCTGAGATGGCAATTGTGTGGTAAATTGCAATATTGAGGTAATCCATGTTGCGACCTATTTAATGAAAAGTTTAACAAATATCGGATGAAAGGAAGGAAGGATGAAAGACATACATAAAGGAAGACCAACGAATGCTCTGCTACTTACTCTTGCTACAATCATTCTCATGACATCCAAAGCGGGAACTGGCATCCATTCTGAATTAAAACATGATGCATGATAAGCAAGATAGTCCCCGAGTTTCATCCCAAATTATGAAACCTACTAACCGTTGCTAGGCGGGATTAAATCTGCGAAAGAAGCCACTATCTCGTCTCGTACATCAGGAAATACGCCAGCGATTTGACGAGTAAGTTGAGCTTTGATGATTTCGACATGCCATGGGTCTTCATCCACTTTTTGTCCGATAGTGTACTTGGTTTGGATGAGCTAACATGGTAATGTGAGTCATTCAGTAGTAAGTCGGCAGCAGCGAGAGGAAAAATAATCACATCGTGGACAGCTGCCATAAATGAGACAGTTTCGTCTGGTAATTTGCGAACTTCTTCTACCAATTGAGGTCCACTGATGACGACGAACCATCTGTCCAATGTGGCTATCTTGAATACATGACCTTTGTACTAAAGACGATCTCAGTGTGAGCAAGGGATGATATGGTGCGAGTTATTGAAACAATGTACCTTCTCGTAGCCTTCTTGGAGCTTATATTTGCCAAGTTTGACAAGTTTAAACGCATCCAGATAGGACAAGATAGGGAGAGACCAACCAAGGGTTGGAATATGGCTCAGCTAATGGCAAAATCAGCTCTGAGAGCGGTATATGCATGTTGTTATTACTTACGCGACTGGTCTCGGTGAATCTATACAAGACGTATACCACCAAAGCAACTCCACCATACAAAAGCAGCGTGTTATCTTGCAAGGCCATCGTTGGAGTTCAAGGACGGTTCTTGTGTATTTGACGTAGGAAATTCAAAGACTTTATACTCTAATAGAGCGGCCCGATGAGAGTCGATGTCAAAGAATATCTTACGCATTGTTTCCCGACTCTGGGGCCTTTATACTTCCGAGGTGAAAAGCAAATGAGATACCACGCGTTGAGTTATGAAGGAAAGAACCTTCGCACGATGAACCTGTCGAAGATTTGAACATGAGGCTTGAAAATTCCACTGGTTGGCCATTCAGACTGCGACTCGCCTGCCATTGTTTAGAGTTAAAGCATGACGATGGCCAACTCGGTGGAATTGTAAATGCATGGCTTTGCAGGAGGCGGTGTATGACTATGGAACCTTTGCCTCGAAGTGGTTGCAATCTGCCAAATACCACACGTTGAGCAGCAGGTGACACTTGAAGCCAGTAACGATCTCACCGAGAATCTTCTTCTGCGCCAAACGAGACCGCACAATTTGCGCGTGGACGATCCGACTCGCGTATTTTTGAAAAGCTTGAGAGCGAAGAAGTTGGGATAATAATATATGATGAGTGTGACGGGGAAGCTCAGGCGCCTCTGAATCAAATCCGCCTCTGCGGCTATCACCGGAACACAACCTAATTCGGAAGGTAAGTAAGAACGGTGAACGACCGAGTATATTGGCTCAAGGAGAGCTATGAGTTCACATTGACATGCATTCTCTGGGTTGAATATAATGCGAGCTTAGTTTAAGGCACAACCACAACGCTCTTCCAAATTACGAGTGCAATGTGATCAGCGTGACTCCGATTCATGTTTATCCGCGCGATGTTTTCTGAAAAGAACTTTCAACGGTGGATTCTAGTAAGAAAGTGGTTCCGAACTATTTATTCGGAAGTCAAACGCTTTAATTCTTGAGGCAAACGTGTCCTCCAGTTGAAATGAGATGTGCACACATGGGCTTACTTTCGTTTGCAGTGAACATTTGTCTGGAGCTGTAAGGTGGTCCATGACATTGTTTAAATCTAGATTACGACACGCTGGAACTTATGTAACAAAACCATTCATCATGTCCTAGAAAATATTGCATTGCTCACCTTTCAATTGTTGCGCCCTCGGAGACTCTAGCTTACTATTATGCCTTGGGTAAATATCACAGGCAAAGGGGGTGGCGTAAAATCAAGCAGGTCAACTCTATATAGATATTTGCCACAGTGACAGAATGTTGTGGCCGAGATACGAGCTTAAAACGCACACATAAACTAGTTATTCCTACATTCCTTGGGTCAAAACCACTGTTGTTTCATCAAAACCTTAAGGCCACTGCTGATTATTTCCCCAACTAGAATATGATTACAATTGACTCCGATTCATCAAGTTGATCCGCTGCGTTTTCTAAACAGAACTTCAACGGTGGGTTCTGGTACGAAAACCGTCCCGTACCATTTGTTCGGAGGTCGAACGCCTTCATTCTTGAATTTAACATCGTAAGTCAAGACTAGATGTGCAAACATGGCTTTGATCTCGTTCACAGCGAAGAATCGCCCAGGGCTGCCGTGTGTGTCAGTATGGGACCAAACAAAATATGAGAGTAGTAATGAAGGAGTCGAAACATCTTGCAACTAATTGAGGTTACTTACCAAGCATGTCTACCGTATCCGAATGCGATATATTCGGTTGACGTACGAGAGAACTGATGTTTCATACTCTCTCCTTCCATTTCTCGCATATCCGAAAACCTGAACGGCTCGAACTCGCGCGGATTTGTATAAGTGTCTTCATCTGTCTGAGTGGAGAAAACGGGAGTAGCCATGATAGTCCCTTTCGGTATATAAGTTCCATCGGAGAGTGTGATATCTTGCAAAGACTTCCGCATGACAGAGGCTAAGGGCTATGCTTAGTGCGTGCCACAGCACACTGAGAATATATTCACGTACTGCCACTGATACCGTTGAGCCTTTGAGATTCTCTTAAGAAGCTATCAAGCCTTTTCATACTCGCCATTGCGGCCTTACTCCATCCTTCCTTTTGGACGACAGCAGTAATCTCCTCTCGGAGTGGTTGAATAAACTCCGGGTTCGCGGCCAGATGATATACGGCATGTACGAAACTCTGGAATCAATATATGAGTTGAAATTGTAGGTATAGCAGAGCCTACGACCTTCAAACAAAAACTTACATTTGTGGTCGTGTGGATAGCAGCGAAATCTGTGAGGAGAACCATGCGAGCCATCACATCGATATCTTGTCCCTTTGAAATTGCCGTCTCGATGATCCACATAAGCATATCGTTCTAGACATAGTTTAATCAAACATCCACCATGGTAGGTAGACAAAAATACACACCGGTTTGTCGACCCAACCATCACCATATTCAGCCAGATTCTGTGTACGCTCCTCTATGATTGGCTGAAGAAGTTTGATAGCATGCTTGAAGGTCTTTCCAGAATCGACTATGAACGGGACCGCCAATCTGCCAAAATATAGAAATTGAGACACTTGAATGGGGCGTTATCTTCAGGGGTATTACATACGGTTTGAGGATTTCGGGTAGTAGATAAAATTGGTTTCTGGCCTGCGAGATTTGTATAGTATGGTTGATCGCAATATTCAGATACTCAGTGTTTCGAGCTGAAGAATTGTCAGACAACCAAATTTGACCGAAAATTACACAGAACCAACCGAGATCAGGTCCAACGAAGACCCGACTGCTCGTGCGTGCAACGATCTGTCTCATAACATGTACCATTGGGATTGGAGCCCACTCTGATGAAAGCTATCAGCGTCGGTCGCTTGTGCAAATGCGTCCGGGAAGCATACCGTCATTGGCAGGAATAAGGTCCCTGAATGATGAAACAACCTCGTCGTACATATCTGGAAACGTATTGGCGATTTGACGCGTAAGTTGAGTACGAATCAGATCAATATGCCATGTATCTCTCTCGAGGTCAAATCCAAAGGTATATGCGGCTTGAAAAACCTGCATGGGCTGAGAAATAAATCCGAATAAAATATTGAAGCAGTCATACCTCGTTGAAAGCAGCCCCAAGTGTGGCCTTGTCGACTGGTAGTTTGCGAACTTCTTCGATAAGTTCAGTTCCGGTGATAATAACCCACCATCGGTCCATTGCAGCTATCTTGAATGCACGGTTCTTGTACTATATAGATACATCCAAATCAGCCGTTTTGTTTGATGAACATCGGTGAATTTTTAGCATACCTTGTCGTAGCCCTCTTGGAGTACATCTTTCCCATGTTTGAGGACACGGAATGCATCTATATATGACAGCAACGGTAGAGACCACCCGACCGTAGGTATGTGACGCAGCTACTCATAGTTGGATGAGCGTGCTTTATTCCAAAACAGATCGAAAATAATACACGTACCCTACTAGTTTCGGTGAGCTTGTAGAGGGCAAAGATGACAACAAGGGCCCCGAAGAAATCGAGCATTTGTTAGCTGAGAGTATTGGTACGGTTGTGATTAAAATGTGTTCGACGGGGATTGTTTGAAGCTCATCCTGCGCCCTGCAAGGATTCTCTTATATCTAGGTGGCCTAAAACATATTTACGAGTGTGACTGTGTCTGTGACTTGTGCGTATGACACGAATCTGCGATGACGGATCACAGTCGAAGGACATTCCTACGAGTGCGGGGTATCCTGCAGTCAGAATAGTAAGGGATTTGCCTCAGCATTACCAACCTCGAGAGCAAAAATAACCAGGCGCGCATATCTCATCCGATGATCCATGGTTCTTTTTGCCAAAGGTGTGTATTATCGAACCATGGAAGGTCCAGGGAGAACGCGTGCGGGATAGTGACAAAGTGAAATGATCCAGAGGAACGCATTGTGCGAACGAGACGGCCGATTATACCACGACGCGAACAAAGGGCACTGGATGAGTCCCCACAAATCCTTTCAGGCCCTTATTGAACCCAGAATCCGTATGTTATCTTTCCTACTAGGCGAACGACTCGGAAACGCAGCTTGCGTCAGGCAACTGCATGTTATGAACAATTTACAGCAATTCAAGTTAGGAGATAGTGATATGTACCACTCGGCGTGTGGTCACGGTAAGGATAGTCCTAGAATTAATTGTAACGTTTGTTCGTCAGTAATACGCTTTGTAAAATTGTGAGATACAATCCACTCAACATTAATATTTACACTTATCGAATGGTACTGAGTTTTCGAGTATAGTATCCGGGTTATAACTTGTACTTATCAGTAGTCACTAGTCAGCACTCAGTACTCACAATGTACTCCCTGCAGTCTGAGATTTGTGAGTAGCCTTCTCGGGAACGAGCTCGAGCGGGGAGCTCGGAGGATGATCGTCGTTTGAATTCAAGTGCCACACTTTCGTTACGTAAAATCGGTAGCCGAGATACACCCATAGTATCCGTGAGAATGTGCACCGCTTACCAAATTAATTTTTGTGGCCTGAAAGCTGAAGCTAGAGCTTTACTCTTTCTTTCTATCCACCACCTTTCATCGTGAAATTTCAATACACATGGGCCGAAATAGTATGATTCCAGTCTTCCGCTAACTGAGCCCTCTCTCATCTCCTCTATCCTCAGAGTCTCACAAACCCGAGGTCCCCTTAAGAACGAGTACATGATTTTATAACTCTATCCGAAGTACGAACTAAAGGCATCAATTCGCAGAACTTAAGAAGGATCCTGGAATACCTCGTCTTCCGAATCTGAAACTTCGCAATGCCGAGAAACAACGACTTCAACATGTCGGTAGTATCTCTTTCTATGCATGATGCCGTCTGAGCCTCTCCACCTTCTCCTTAGCATTCCGTTCCTCATCGACCTGATCCCGACTCAACCATGGCGTCCGAACCTACACTTTCTTCCCTAGCTGAACTCGCATCCACATCTGCCGTCACTCTCGAAAATGCGGAGGCAAATTCTAATCCTAAATTTCAAACAAAAGAACAACTTCGCAGACACTATGTCCGAGCTTTACATCGTGTAATCGATGAAAGTGATATAATCTTACTTGTCCTCGATGCACGAGATCCCGAAGGTTGCCGTAGTAGATTGGTGGAGGAGGAAGTTAGACGACGGGAAGGTGAAGGCAAAAGACTCATTTTCATCTTGAATAAGATAGGTGAGTTATATCTACTTTGATTTTGGTTTGAACAACACAAATACCGTCTATCCTTAGATCTTGTTCCTTCATCCAATGCTCAGGCTTGGCTGCGATATTTACGTCATTCCACTCCCACTTTGCCCTTCAGATCTGTTTCTTCCTCGTCTTCAGTATCTTCTGCAACTTCTCCAGCCCTTTTACGATTGATCAAGGCCTACCGTGCTTCAGGGAAGCAGAGCATCACTGTAGGTGTGGTTGGCTATCCGAACGTGGGTAAGAGTAGTTTGGTGAATGCTTTAAAGCGAGTCAAAGTAAGTTGACAGCTTGTGAATACGTTCCCCTCTTACCGTGGAATTTTCTTAGGTTTGCCCGGTTGCTGCTCAACCCGGTCATACAACTTCTCTCCAAACCGTACATCTCGAACGTGGAATCAAGATCGTTGATTCTCCAGGTGTCATTTTCGAAGATGACAATATGGACGATGCAAAACGGGTCGGTGGAGCTAGGGGTAGTTTGAAGTTGCGTAACGTAATGAAAGTCGAGGATGTTGAAGATCCAATTGAAGTTGGTCAGTACCTTTCTGTTTATCAACGTTCATTGTCTCGTCTCATCCAATTCTGCAATCAAAGTTGAAGAGATTCTGGCTCGTGTTGATCCAGCAACTATACAAAAATTGTACAATATTCCTCCTTCCACAGGAAATGAAACAGGGTTTGGTTCGACCTTAGAATTCCTCACTATGCTTTCTTTGATGAGTGGTCGATTGCTCAAGGTATGTGTTATCACCGTGTGGTAATATGCTCGGATGTTAATGCATGTTGTAGGGTGGAACTCCAGATATCCTTGGGACAGCCCGTCAAATTCTGAATGACTGGAATCATCAAAAAATTCCATACTACACAACTCCTCCTACTATTCATCCTTCGTCGATTCCATCATCTGCCCCGGGTGGGATAATTGCACCTGGCGCTGAGAATGTCGGCCAAGCTCGTATAATCACAGAGTTTGGTAAAGCATTCGAAGTTGAAGGTCTTTTTGGGATGGCAGATCAGGGTGCATTCGGTAGCAAACAAGGAGAAGCAAACGATATGGTCATGGAAGAAGATCCTGGAGTTGGAAAAGATGTCTTTATGGAGGATTCAGGGTGAGCTTTGCTTATGATTCCCGTCATCGTAGTCCAAACAGTTACTTTTTGGCATCGAACGTCGGGTGATGTGATTCTCTTTGCATTTGATAGTGAGTTTACTAATATCCATGTTCCCTAGATCGCAAATGGTGGAAGATACTAGCATACATTCATTGAAACGTCGACATTCTCCTGAACCAGAAGAAGAACCTGTTCCATCTGTTAACCCGAATGATGCGTCTGGATCTTCAGCTCCTCGTGAAGAACCAGGATATGCACATCGTGCACCAAAACGTATGCGTAAAGCCAATGCAGCAGACCCATTATCGAATGCAACTATCTCCTCAATGGCACATAATAACCCACTTAATCGCAAAGCCGTCAAGAGAGATATGAAGAAAGCCCGTCGGGCCGCACGTCTTCGTCATCATGCTCATGGGGATGGAGGGATGGAAGTTGATGATATTGGTTTGAATGGCACGATTTTCCCCGGTGGTCATGCTGGTGAAGTTGATGGACCAACTATCACTGAGATTAATTAATACCCAAGTAGCTATATAACTACCTTAGGTTTCTCTTTATCGCACATTGTATAGATCTGTTCTGTATAAGAGTCACTGTATTGATGATTGTAGGACATACATTACGTTGCATATGATATGGTACGAACATGATCCCTTCGAATGACGTTCATTTCATTTCTGGTCCAAAGTGCCCAATTCACGGTGAGTGGTCGATATGTTTCAAATCCCTGCCTTGGTTGGAACAAATGGACCATCCCAACATTTAAATCCGACATCCGTCGTGATCTAAAAAAAGCGCAAACATTCATGAATGGATTATAAACGAAGACGTATACCGTATAAATGCAAAGGATTCGAACTCACAGTAGTAGAATTGCACATTACCGCAACTGGTGCACCAGTTTCAGTTTTAGCAAATATATCTTTGGCCACTATGTTCGATGCTAGACACATATTTTAGCGTTAGTAAGTACTGTATGCTGAAGAAAATTAGATGGCCTCCATAGTAACTCACCAGTATCAGGATATAAATCAAATATAGCGACTTCTTTTCCAGTTGCACCTGGAACGAAATACCAACATGGATCGGTTACACAAGAACCTTCCACGTACGGTGTGCTATATATTCATGAAAAGGACAAAAAAGGGTTGTAAGTCGACGATAAGTGTAGATTAGATGAATGATGACTTACTCTTCGATGGTACCGACAAAATTTTGGAATAAGAAATCTTGTATATGGGTGTTGTTGGTGCTACTACTGTTCGGTTTGGGGCCAATCTGTCAGAAGAGTCATCAAGGTAAGTTACACGGAAAGCATGTAAAATGATGAATAAAACTTACACCCTGGTCCCAATAACTAATAGAGTAAGAAATTTCGCGTTTGTGAGAAGGCTGTCTTTTCATCTATTGAGTGATATGCTTACTTCTGAGTGATGTAAATCTATTAAAAACGTAAGTTGCTATCAACCGACAGAAGGTTTTTGTGCAACTTCAACTTACTGGGAACGGTACATTCGTAAACGTGATATCCTTCCAAGTAATGCTGTAAGATCAAACGACGATCGTTGAATCAGCTCCCTGTAATGGAATTGTATCTGCGGTATGGACATACTTCCGAGCCAAACCATTTCCACCAGTCCAACTCTTAAATCTTGCAGCATATAGCGTATTTTGCTACAGTACGACCGAATATTTAGATGGATAATTTTGTCCGGATTGGCTCTACTTACCATCGTAACATTCTCAATCCTGAAGATAAAAAATGAACAACGATTTCGAGAGATAGGATGTAAAAAATCAACATACAATACATCCTGAACGTCTGCAATCTGTCCGCCTTTTCCTAATGAACCGATTGATAAACCGTGACCTCCAGCACAATAGCTGTCCCTGTTTTACGGAGAATTGGATGTAATTAGATAGGCTGCATTGTCAGCATGTCGGAAATTAGTTACCTGAAGACTATATTCTTAGCACCATTGCCAACTGTCAAACAATCATCACCGTTCTCGATGTGATTATTCTCGAATACCAAGTTTGTGCCGCCGGCGGAGAATCCTGTGCACACACATCTTGCTATTTTGAATTTTGTGAGACGACTCAGGACTCACCATCCCTACATTCAAGAATCTTGTCAAATTATTTCTTAGCGACTGTGTTAAAGATAGGACACCTACGTATTAAAGGGAAATGCCTGTAGAATGATGAACACAGACTTAAGCATGGACGATTATTGAATAAGATATGGTGAAATGACTTACGCTGGCATTACTTGAAACCGCTACTATCTTGTTATCAAAGGCGTGAACGTTCGATGAACCACTAGTTGCAAAATTCCAAGCAATAGGCTATCGGAAAAAATTCAGCGACACATTATATGAAGCGGTGTGAGACAAACCTTCCAGAGTTTCATATCTCGGATTATTCCATTGGTAATTTTGCTGAATGCCCAACCATGAGGACGATTGACTTGTTGGTTAATATCCCACCACTAGAATGAAAAAAAAATGAGGACCTTTGTTATTATTGCTGTGTGAAAACACCCACCGCTTGACCATGGCCATCAACCCAGCCCCAGTTGGGATCTGTTGAACCTCGAAGGGTGACATTAGTGCCTCCGGTGAATGTGAACCTATGAGTGGTCATTAGTACTTCGAAAATCACCGTTGTTCCTGTAGGTCACTTACCATGAACCTGCAAAGCCCTGAGCATGATCTGTTAAAGAGTCGCATTATGATGTAAACAGTTGTAGAGCATACAGAAGACCCGACGATATCTGAGAATAATGATCAATAATCTCCTGGGGTTTCACAAGAGCAAAAAAAAGTACATGCCTTGGATAGCAGAGATACTGGTGGGGTACGTGATATTCCCCTCAATGCGAATCTCTACGTTAGTGAATACCGGAAACTTGACTGGAGTGAAGATATTATAGGTTGTGCCTTTCTTGAACAAGATAGTTGAGTTGGTCGAGTAATTTCCAGTCGCCAGAGCTGCTGAGAGTGTAGGAGTGTCATCACTGTTTGCAATGTGCGGAACTGTGAAAGTCTTCCATCCAAATACACACAGACCATTGAGCAAGAGGTAGCCAAGGATGAACTTCATGATGTCCCAGCTCTAGTAAGACGCAACTACCAGATATTTATATATGATGCATGAACGGTGTGGAGCCATGACATCCTGCCCAACGTCCCGAATACGATCCAGCTGACGGTTCAGAGAGCGGGACGCGGTCAATCGCTCTTGGTTTGCGTTCACATGGGATCATGCTAGTATTTGACCGACGAATTCACCGACAGTAAGAAAGGCGACCTGCACGCGTGACAACCTCAGAATGAATCGATCTCGTGAAAGCACATAGGATGTACATACCGTACTGTATGGGCCGCTCGGTCCGCCTTCACGACTTGAATTTGAAGCACCGTCTTGGATGGGACTAATAAGCTTGAGAGGTGATATCCACATCTCTACGGTAAAGAAGAAAGAGTTGTTTATAGAATCCGGAAAGATGAAATGAACCGCATACCCGTGCACAGATAAATTCAGAATTGAAACCATATCAGGAATCGTGGGCAGCATGCAGTCGTGGTACTAAATCCATCCGAGGTTGCGATTCGAAATACTCACAATTCACATTGAGAACCACCGGGGAAAGAGGCATTCTTTACAACACTCTCATCCTAAATGTGAATGAATTTGGAAAAGGCCAGGTGGAGAATCTATCCAACCAGAGGGGAGATATTGTTAGGATGCGGCGATGCGCAGTGTATATAAAACGCCTTCGCAGTTCTGGACAGACAGTGTCCCCGTTGCCCCTCGACCTTGCTATTCCCTACAGATATGCGTCCCCTCACTCTGAATGTTCTCGAATTGAGCCAAGATGTCCAAGAATAACTTTCGAGCATTGTTCTCGTCCAGAGGAGGCAAGTGATGCTGAGGTCAGCAGACGGCATGGTACACCCGACGCCGAGAACTCAGACTTGTTCCAGTCGCTTTCCTGCTTCAAAACGCTCGACTGTCGACGTCCTCTCTTTCTTTCCTTCAGCTTTGTTCTGCTCTTTACCACTGGCCTTTGCTCTTGGTCTTAACGACACAACATTCTAGAGAAGAGTCTCAGTGTTTTCACCAGACGCGATGCTAGCGCTTTCGCTCTTCGCTCTCATGCCTCTCGTGGCAACCGTCCTTGCTCAAGACGGTGGGATTACTGGTCCCCAGTCTTCACCAGAAGCTGCTGGGTATTCATGCGACCCAAGCACCTGCAAGCTTCCTAACTGCAACTGTGCCAGCACCACTCCACCTGGTGGTCTTGACCCTGTGCGTTCATGTCCTATTGTGCAAAATTTCTTGTGATTTATTCTCTGTGCAGTCCCAAGTCCCACAGTTCATCGTCTTCACTGCCGATGATGCCATCCAGAGCTACACTCTCGACTCTGTCAACCAATTCCTTGCTCACAGAAAGAATCCTAATGGATGTCCTATCAAAATGACATACTACACTTCAGTCAACTTCACGAACTTTACCCTCGTCACGGACTGGTATGTCGCGGGTAACGAGATTGCGGACCACACGTGAGTATGTTGTATCTTGGTAGCATGTTGCTTACTCATCTCTATCCTCTTACGGTCAGAATGACCCACGTTGGAAGTCCTCCAGCCGACGAAATCAACGGAAACTTGATTGCTCTCAATGCTTTAGCCGGCATCCCGCTCAAGGATATCCAGGGTTTCCGTGCTCCATACCTTAACTACACAGCAGAAACCTTCCACCTTCTTTCTGCCGCTGGTTTCACCTATGATTCAACTGTCTCCGCTTCCATTCCCGTCACTGATCCCAACACCGACGCCTATTGGCCATACACTCTTGATCATGGGTTAGCCAATGATTGTTTGGCTGTAGATGGTATCTGCAAAGGTCAACCACAAATTCCCGGTTTCTGGGAAGTCCCTATGTACGCCTTATTCGATGACAGAGGCGGAGCAGGTCCCCATCTTATGGACCCGTGGCTGTAAGCATTTCCCGTCGTTGATGTTCGAGTCTTCCACGAAATAACATCTCCCTTTTCCAGCGACACTGCTAATGGTGCAAGTACCGTGAATGATACGGCTACTCTGGAGTACATGAAGAGCAGTTTTACCGCTCACTACACTAACAAACGTCAACCGTTTGGTCTGTACACTCATCCTATTCACTTGTCGGTCAGTATTCTCCTTATTTATTCATCGCGACATGTGCTTATATATGAACCTAGACAACATACCCAGGTGTGAACGCTCCTAACTCCACAATCACCATGATCAACCAATTCTTGGACTGGGCCCAGAACCAACAGAATGGTGAGAATTATATATATCTGTCCTTCCAAGGCTTCTTAATTAAACTCATTATCTGCGTAGTCTGGATCGTTTCAACCGAGCAGATGTTGGCTTGGGTCAGGAATCCCGTGCCGATCTCCCAACTGGATTCAGTTGATGCACTCAAATGTCAAACCCCCAATGTTGATGCTAGCAAGAAGATTTGCAACGGTATTCCTCAAAATGAAGCTGGTCTCTTGTCACACTGTGCTTTCCCAGATTTCCCCTTCTATACCTGTGTACGTGCTTATTTTTCGCAAGTAATAGTTCAGTTGGGTTGATTGTGTTTGCAGTACGGATGTCCTGAATCCCCTCCCGTTCCAAGCAACCCCAACCCCGCTCAGGTTGCTACAGATGGTCAATCACTCCGTCAGCGATGTGAGTACTATCACCAGAAGTATCAGGTAAATGTTCAGACTCTGACTAAACACATCTAGTACCCACAAACTGCTCAACACCCTTCTGGGATCCTATTGGCGCACAATGTATCTGCAGTGACTCGACTTGTGCATTCACTGACAATTCCCGACCCATTGGCGTAAGTGTTTTATTGATCTTTCTTCGAGCAATTCATCTAAAAGCAAATCTTGATGTAGCCCAACGGTGCCAACCTTACCGGAGGAGGAACAGGAGAAGATGCACCTACAACGTCTCAATCAAGCAACCCATACGTCCCCTTCAACGGATCTGGAAGCGGAGCTTTACCTAACGTTTCTTCGAACATCATCATCGCTCTCCTGACTGGAGCATTAGGTGTTACAGCTGGTATGATGGGTGTCTTCTCTCGTCTATGATTCGAACTGGAGCTTCGTTACGAACCTTTGACGGATATTTCTGGGACTTTTGATCTGACCCCTCACGTTTTCTTTGGACTGCATCTGAACTACATTATTTCTCGCGTAACTTTTTTTCATCGCATGCACATTCACACTCCCGTGCTCGTTGAAACTGACTTTTCATCTCTGGTCCTCTGAACTATTTTCCTTTTTATTTGTTTGACATTTACTAGTTTGAACCTCAGCTTTGGTTTTACTTCTCTCGTCACCATCGCTTTTCTCACTTTATCGACTTTGTTCGCTCTTGACAATCAAATTTGCCACCTTCTGTGCATGTCCATTCTTTTGGTCGTTTACGCACTATGTAGTTTCGATATCGCTATTGTCGTATATAATTGAGGACTGTAATGCGATACTATTCCGTTCTTCACATACGAGTGCATTTGAAGTTCAAGATTTAGATTGGCTCGGAAAGACTAAGTAAATAGGCGACGGAGATTGTGTGTAGAAACGGCGTCTACGACTTGTTCTGATGTTGCTCTCAACAACACTGACGCACTAGCTCCCAACATTACTTCATGGGTCGTATCGTTCATTGAATATTGAACATTGGATTCTCATTCTCCTATTTATTATAACCTTCGCATCCCGTTTTCGACCTCAAGCTTCCTTACGTTGATCTTGCGACAAACCTCCCTATCTTGTCAGAGCACTCGAAGACATGTCGACGAGTGAAGAACAGCGAAGGTTTGATGATCAAGTTGCAAAGTATGGGCTTATAGGTGTTTGGGATTTGGAAACAGAGATTTTGAAAGCTTGGGCATCGAGTTTCCCGAAAGCATCCTCTGGCCCGTTGAAGAACTCTGTGTTTAGGAAGGATTGGCAAGAGTGGGCGAATGAGTTTATGTCAAGAGAGGTTAGCACCCCCCACAACCTTCGAACGTTTACGAGTAATTACAAAGAAGAGAATAGAAAGTTGATTCAGGCGTGTTTGTTTATCTTGTTTCTCGTTATAGGGTCGTCTGAACTTGTTAGCATCTGCATTTACGGCGAAGAATATTGAATGCCCAAAGCTTCCTCAAGATGTTTCAGATGCCATTCGTTGGGCTTATCAGATTCACGCTCCTCCTCCTACACCTTCTGCTCTACCTGAAACACCTTCGTCATCGAATGAGACGGGTAAAGTTTATCTCATCAACTATATGTGTTTGACTTGCCATTTAATTGCTTGAACTCTCATATTCGGTTATAGCTCAACCCGTTGCAAGCTCTTCAAAAGCTACTCCTGAAGCATCTACTCCCTCTCCCAAATCATTGAAAGTTAGCCGTAAGAGGGAGCACACAAGTGATAACGAAGAATCAGAACCTGCACGAGCCAAATTCAAATCCAAGCGTCGAAAATTCGTTATTGCTGCAAGAGATAAGGCCGGTATTCAGAGGGAATTGAAACTAAAAAGACTTCCAACGTATTCACAGAAAGTAAGACCTGCCATTACTGATCTGTCTGCATACTTAACTTTTCTATCTTATGTACAGTGTTCATCGTGCCAAGAAGAAGATTTGATATGTCTGATGAATCCAGGACATCCGAAGTGTTTACAATGTCTTGCTATGTCTCAACCATGTGTACATCCAGATCCCCTTGAAGCTGACGAAGAACAGAGACAAGAGAGGAATAAATGGCCACATGCGGTGACAGGCATTGAGACTAAGCTAGATTCATTATCAGAGGGTGTTCGTAGTTCTGTCGAACCTGAGCCATCGAAATCGCCACCAAAGAAAGTATCAGGTGAGTTCAACGTCTCGTGCCTAATATCATGTACTATCTTCTGACGAATGAGAGTACGTTACAAATATTCAACTCCATCCCCCTTCATCAGTTACAACTACTGGAGCTTATGAATCGCTTCCTCCATGGTATCCAAACCCAGATAAGAATACTGCGACATCAGAGGAGATATTTTATATTCCAATATCAACGGAAACCAGCCCAGTTCCTCGACTGACCAAATCCTCTTCATCAACTTCAAGCTCTGGAAATTCGAATTCGTCTGACTCTTCACTTTTTACCACAACCTCACAAGCTTTTGCCGCATATAAATTTGGCCAATCCCTGTTCCGACCACCGTTCTCAACCATTTCGCCATATTATACCCCACCAGATCCAGCGCCAAAGCGAATCATTGGAGGACTGATCGCAAACCGTCAACACGAGGAGGTGGTGGTAAAGGAGGAGGTGAAGGTGCAGGAAGAGATAAAGGAGGTGGTGACAGACATGAAGAGCGAAGAGGAGGTGAAGGAGGCAAAGGAAGAGGAGAACATTTTGGCAGAGTCTCCACCAAGCTGTAAAGAAAAGCAACAGGAAGATATATCCGATTCGGACGAGGACTTTGATATTGGAGAAGTTGAAGCGGCTATCCTCGAGGAACCTTTAGAACCGGATGTCCCAACGACTAAAGACGGCTCAATTCGACTCCCATCTCCACTTCCCGTGACCTCTACTCCCTTTATCAGTATCAATCCCAATAGTATCAAGCAGTATACTGAAGTATCCATCCAGACGATATACCCAGAACCGGAACAATATGGAGATCTTATGGAGAGATTAGAAAAGGCAGAAGCGATGGTTGAAGAACAAGCCGAAACTATTCAAAAATATGGTGAACTATTCGTGAGAGAACAGAAGAGAATGAAAGCATTAGAGCACCATATTGCTATGGACAAGGATGTCAGGAGCGGTTATCAGCTCGAGCTCACAGCTTTGAAGGAGGAGTTGAAAATTCTAAGAGAAGGGGAAGGTGGGGTAGTGGGGAAGAGTCATGAAGCAGTGGCGGCGGTGGATGAGAGAGCGAGCAAGGGGAGAAAGGTAAGAGGAAGGAACGCGAAATGAAGGAAGTGATACCTTCAATGTAACATCTCATTTTTCTTGAAGTACTGTACCTCTCTAATTTTATACACATTTTTCGGTACGTATGTTCATTGAATAATTGTTTCTAATCTTTTGCTAATAATCCTTTCCGTTCGACAACAGTTTCTTTTTACATATCTTGGAACAAGTCTAACGTGACAGACTGCGTTAATTGTACGATCATACTCTCAAGTGTATTATTGACGTGTCGCTTGTACGTCCAGAAATTCTGATTTACCAACCATTCATACTGGATTCTCATTTCCTGTCTCATTGTCACTTTCATTTTTGGTTGCGTCCGTCGATAATTCCATCCACCTGCGATTTTAGAATTGAGCAGACCTAATACCTCTCAAGTATATTATTATAACTTGTAAGCTTATAAATTCCTCGTTTTCGTGATCCTCACTGGCTCATTCCAGAAAGTAATGTCATGAAAATCATCCAGAGCCTAAATGCTGGCAAATATCCCGGACTTCAAGCTTCTTCTCACAGGGCTTCAAGCTTGAAGCTTCAAGTTGTACCAACTCAACTCGAATACATAAACTTTTGAGTGCATCCGGGCTGTTGGTTCACCCTCAATTTAAATCACAATCCTAACTTGATGTTGCTGTGAATTCTCGATGATTTCTTGCACTGCATAGCCTCCGAAACATCTATCACATCAATTATGCGAATGAACAATGCGCTGAATCAAAGTACAGGAAAGTACGTATGCAAGTGATGTAGGTCTATGTTTCAGGTTGGTCTAGAATAACCGCTTCATGAGTCTGACAGATGCTGATAACTATAAAAGACTGGAGATTATTCACTAGGATGTCTGCAGCGACTTGTCTTTGTCGCTCACACCTGCTTTTGCAACTATTGACGCTGGTCGTGTAAGTCCCTCCAACATTGTATGATCCTAGGCATAGGAATACGAGATTGATTGATTTTTTGTCTGTCAGCTAGTTTAGGTGGTTAAACTCAAGTCTTTGCTCTCGACTACAGGTCGCTAAATTTTCAGCCTTTGTTAAGCCTCAAAATCCCGTGAGTAAACTTGCGTCTTCAACACAGTTAATTCAGAATTTTAGTTTCTCATCTTTACGCAGCACGACTTCCCCAAAGGTTCGACTCGCTCAAATTGTCACCATGCGAATAAATATGCTCCCTCTGACCTTGGCTATGAGCCTGTTAGCAACCATAGTCAATGCAGCACCATTCAAGTATGTGAAAGTTGCTTATGACTTGACTGAGTGTCCAAGCTTATGGAGCTATTTTTCAGCATCGGCGATAATGAATTGTACGCTCGTGAAGAAAAATTTGGCGACCTCTTCGCTCGTACCGTTACTCCATGGACATATTCAGGAAACGCTGCGCACAACGAAAAAAGATTTATTCAACGTACGTCGGAGACAGCAATTGGGTGGAGGGAGGTCCAAGCTGCAGAAGAGAGAGCAAAGAGGATCAAGGAAGAAAAGGCCGCTAAACACGCTGCTAGTCCTATCGGCAAAGCTAAAGCTCATATATCTGACACTCTTTCCAAAGCTGGGAAGGAAACAAGGTTAACTTGGGCAAAATTGAAAGGAAATTTTGTCAAGCCGGAATCCCCCATCCCACTTCCAGAAGGAAAGGACAGACCTATTGGTTGGAAAGCGATGCAAGAATGGGAGGCGAGTCTGACCCCGAAGCAGCGTAAGTTATTGAATGGGGGAAAGTAGCACAAGTAGCGTCCTCCGAGACGCCTCTGCTGTCATGTTGTCACTTCTCTTTCATTATCACTTTTACCCTTGTCAATTGCCTCTTCTGTGGGGGAATGGTAATGCACGATGATTGAAAGACACGGTATTCAGAAATAATGCCGGAACGACCATGATGAGACCAACCCATCAATGGCGAAGTGGGACGATTGATCGATCAGCTATCTGGTGCGTCAACTGAGTATCAGTACAATTTCACTTAATATATTATCAGCAGCTCACAAAGCAATGACTTACTTTGCAATGCACTCCAGCTGCAGCAGTCTTCAAAAGATTCTGCTTTACCCATATTCCGTCATCTTCTTTTAAATTCATTTTGTATATCCAGTAATCGAACTGGAATATGGTTGATGGTTGAAGGTTGCTGACAGCAGTGTCTAAGAGATTCCAATCAAAATCTTGTCGACAAAAGCAGGACTGTAAACCAGATGAATGGTATATGAGTGTGAGACGTCGAATCCGACTATGATGCGAAGATATCGTGCCAACGACATTGACTGTGTAGGGAATAAGGATATCACGGGGTTCTCGTCTTCTCCAATATGATCGTAGCCACGTAGTGATTTCGAGAGACTCCATGTCAATGCACCGTGATAAATCTATGAGGAGTGATGGTAAAATATCATAAACGCCTAGTACGAGTACAGAAGGAAAAGTATTGGTGAGCATCAAACCAAACGAGGTGGACAGGACCTCACCATCAAGGATTCCGAATCTAAATAAGCGTAGACGGAGATCCTTTATTGTGCATCGCGTTGACGCCTCCAATAAGATATGTCGCAAAAATCGAAAATCCTCTCCAGTTTGACATTCGAAATCAAGTCTATGCAGGTGTGCAAAGAGGAAGTGATCACCGTCAAATCTCGTTGAGTACATTGAGAGATGCTGCATATCGGTCTCCTGAATTAATGGCACCCCTTCATTGTTCCGCACCACAGGAGCGGGCATGATTTTGGACAGTATACTTCCCAGTATTCGGCGAACCAAAGTGAATCCAGGGTCTGCCCGTAACGCGACATTGATCAGTGTCAGACATTCCAGCTGAGGTAGCAAGGTACATATTTGACTGAGAGACTGGACGGTGAGCATGCGATAGTAGTAATATACATGCAAGCATCCAGGACCGTCGATCTTGAGCTCTTGCACGCACGACCGCCATGGAGGGTTTTTCTGAAGTGCAGCTAGAAATTCGAGGTAACGAGGCGGTGGAAGACCAGCATTCGAGTTGGAATGAGGATTCGTAGTAGGCTCTGTTATCTGTATGCGACGAAAGAAAGGAACATAACAAAAAGATAGAAGATGTCGAGAAACCAAGCGAAGAGACGAGAGTGAAGATGGGTCATAATGATGTAGAAAATCGATGATAAGAGCGACAAGTTCAGCTGGAAGATCTGTGAGCATTGATTGAAACCTCAAGAGTATAGTCGCTGCTTTGTAGGATGAATTCAAAGGATGTGTTTCTTATTGTGGTTGTCGAAAGTGTGTTTGGTTGAATAGCGTACGTGGCAAGTAATAATCAAGATTTAATTCAAGTCCGGGATAGGCGGGCCGCTCAGTCTAGTCTAGCCAACTGCGAGAAAGTGCACTCGTACTCTGCATATATAATTCTTCACGTTCCTCAAGCGATGGACAGTCTTTTGAGGAGGCTGAGCGTATTAATTTATTGTAGCGGATAATTGGAGAGTTTACGTACCTCATCTGGGTAAAGGTGTGAGTTACGAGACTAATAAGATCACGAAACATGAACTGATAGATTGTGAAATCTGAATACTTGACATCGTAAGACATAGTTAGATATCAGGGTTGGATCTAATATCAATCGCATGCATATGGTTAGTCCAACCTACGAACTCTAGGAACAAGTGCCCATATAATAACAAGGGTAGACATCATCGAAACAACCCTATGTCAAGACAAACACCATGTCAACACAATCCAAAACAAGATAGAAATGATATATGCACTCACAACGGCTGCAATGAACCAATTCCGAACTTTGAAGCGAATAAACCAGTCAGGAATGGTAGAACAGCGGAGCCGGCTTGACCGAACCCTGAAATCCAACCAACAGAAGCAGTGAGAATCCACTTTGGAAGATAGTCCCGACAAGAATTCATGAGGATAGGATACATAGGGCCGAAAAAAAGACCGACGCATGATACAGCGACAGCGTTCTCAACCAGAGAGGGGATAACCCATACTGTAACTTCCAGGCTGTTCGGATTCAACTCATCAGGTTCAGTGTAATGGGTGTTGAGACGTGGAAAAACTTACACAATAGCAAGGAAGGCATATAGGAAAAGACTTCGTCGTTCACCGATCTAGGAAAAGAATGTAAACGGAATCAGTCAGTATTAGACCGAAGTAAACTCATACCTTTCGAGTCAACCATACTAGGAGAATGCGACCCAGCATCAATCCACCGAAGAAACCCGCTGAGATGAAACCAGCAGATGCGCCGCCACCACGTTTTTGCTCAATGAACGTGACGATCCATCCTTTGAGTAAATTATAGATCTTCAAGTCATTATGCATGATTAACTCGCTCACCTCCAAGCGAGACCTCTGTTCCGACATAGATGAGAGCGAAAAAGGACAAGAAGTGTACTGTTTTGAGCGAGAGAATTTGGCGGTACTTATTCCTGTTTTCTTCTTCGTTAGGAGTCGCCTGTTGCCCTTCTGCGGCCAACACATCTGCACGAGCATCACGATGAGGGTTAGAAAATAATCACAGAAGGGTGCAGTAGCCGTGGAGCTCGAAATTACCATCTTGGTATTTGAACTTGAAGACTGCTGCCAAAAGGATTGTATCGATGAACGCCAGACCGGCAGAAATTAAGTAGTGGAATGACCAATGACGGATGGAAGCGAATTTAGTAGCAGTCAACGGCGCGGTAAATGCACCAAGTCCTAAAAAGACATCAGCAACGGATAAGAGACTATTTCAACGGAAATGATACCATAAGAGGCATGGAGAAAGCTCATCTTAGTGGTTGCATTTTTTTTGAGGCTTCCAACAAACCCGTTCGCAGCAGCACTTTGGAACGATATTCCAAATCCTGCCATAAAAAATGCGATGCACATGAGAGGAAACGGTCCGGCGGGAGCACTCATCGCATAGGATATCAATTGAATAGATGAACCTGAAACGAAATGTCAATACATTCATTCATAGTTTCTGCGGCGGCCTGAATACAAACCCAGTACCAGTAACTACAGCGACACATCATAAGTGTACGATGCGACTCAAAGTTGATAACGCACACCTTCCCAAAGCCTAGCTTATCATTCAGATAGACGTTCGCAATTGCGCCGGATAAGAATCCCTGAAAAACTCGGTCAGAATGTATTTTTATTAAATATGAAAATGAGCCTCATACTGACCACACAACTTGAAACGAATAGTAAAGAAACAACGGCGAATCCGACCTAAAGAAGAGTTGGTTTCAATTGCACAGAAGAAAGTAATACTTTCATGTTTAACACTCACTCCATAATGCCTTTGAATAGTCGGCAGAAGAGGACCTGTAGATCCATCATTCCATCCCTCGACAAAAAGACAAAAACATAATGTGGCAAAGTGAATCAAGCTTCTTCTTTGCTGAGATGCTCTTTCCGACAGGGAAGGCGTGTTTGATAAGACGCTGTCATGACTGGCTAAAATATGGGGATTAATAGAAGTTGACACGGCGACCACTGCTTCTGAGCTATCAGTGGGTACATTGGTCCTTGTCCCAGCTAGGGACTTGATGGAAGTTGCTTTTGCTATCGGAGAAAGCTCTATGGTCGTATCAGCTATCATATCAGCAACAAACACTGTAAAGTTATGGCCCGGATTTTAAGACTTGAAGCTTGAAGACTTGGGACTATTCGAATGTTCAGGTCTCTGCAGAGTTCGACGTTTAAGCGTCATTCAACACGACCATTTTTCTACAAGAGTCTAGAGACCTATCGGAACTTACCTGGACCGCTTCGGCGTATATTCTGGACCATTCATTAGTCAAGAATGAAGAATCTACTGAACGAAGTCTCGTAAAAGAGGTCAAAATCCGAATTCTGATGGTCGCGTTTGAAATTTGAAAGCGTCCGACTCCAAGTTTCGATTCTTTCGACTCGCAGTTCGGTTCGGTTGGAAGAGACTCAATTTACAGTCACGACGTCGATAGACTAGTACTGTTTAGAGCTTCGTATGTTTCTAGTCGGAATGCTAGCTTCGATAGTAGCTCAGCACGAACCCTCCCTTTCATATCATACCTATGGGGACTCGGAGAAGGATTTAGCGACTCAAAGCTGGAACACGATAGGATATGCAAACAGTCATAAATCACATCAAAATTTCGTTACACCTACTAATCCAACATGTCAACATATCGATCGTAATATCGTCGCAAGGCCTATAACTTTTCAGGCATCATACTAACAAAAAGAGGACATTCAGCACTCAAGAGTAAATTAGCGATGAGGATTGTTACATACCACAACAGTCAATGAACTGGGCCAAGGAGAAACAAAACCCTTGTTGTCGAGATACATCTTGTTACCGTCAGCCATGAAGTATTCCATGCGACCTGGGGTCCCGGGTGCACGACGAATGTTCTTGAGACTGAAGACGAGTTTCATGATCTCGACAATAACCTAAAATCAACAAATGTGGGAACGCAATCGAAGGCAAAGTGAAATTGTGCAATCAAACGGAGTTTGCTAAACATACCTTTTGAGAGAAATCAACACCAGGACACATATGGAAACCTCCTCCTTGGTTAAGATACTTGGAAGCGGGATGGCGGGGGTTAACAGTGCTTGGGTTGGGGAAATCATCGGGCTATGTGACACATGAGTGGATACAGTAAATAAACTCATATACGAATATGCAAGCTTACATTCTGGTGCGCATCTCGGAAGTCGTTCAAGATGATATCTCCAGGTTGGACGGAGACAGGTGCCTTACCACTGCCAAGGGGAATGTTATCAGTCGCAGCAGCACCACGAGGCATGGCTGCAAATTGAGGGTTGAAACCTAGTATGAGGTATATGAGTCGTGCTCAGAGTGCCTATAAGTAGAACTGCCAGAACAACGTACGTTGGCCCTCTCGGGCATAACCCATAAGCAACTCATGAGATGCAGCATCATTCAAACCACACAACCTGGTAATCTCAGCACGTTCAGCAGCACGAGCATCGTCGAGATAGAAATCGATAACTTGGACGACAGCTTTCAAGATCACATTAATTCAGAGGGGATCAAATGAAGATGAAAATGTTTCAACATACATTGCGCAAAGTTGACTGAACTTCCAACAGCCAAACCGATGACTTGAGCACAGAGCTCTCTAACGGGACGGTTGTTCTGCGCGAGTCTCTGAAGGAAAGGATCAGAAGGCTTGGAGTTCAGGGGACGCAAGATTTTCTGGTTGACATTGATGATACCGGTAACCAGATTCTATGTAGTTGTGAAGTCAACTTCCACGATGAAAACATAAACATGCTATTTTCATACCTTTGAGGCGGCGGGTGCAGCTTCCCCGATAGCTTTCGCGATCAAATCATTGACTATATCAGCAACTTGCTTTCCAGCAGTTGTCAAAATCCAACCGTTTTCGGCACTGACATTCAAGAAGACGGTACTGAAAAGTAGAGTGAACATGTCGTAAATTTCTTGTTCAGTGAAAATTCCTCTAGGATTATCCTTGGTCTTGACGGATATGCCACAAAGGTAATCAGCAGCCCAGTGAACGAAAACTAAGTTGATGACGTTTTGAACGATGTCAACTCGAGTTCCTGCAGTCCCGTCGAGTTTGTATGACTTGGAACCGATAAATTCAGCCGTCTTTTGTTTGAACCAGGTGATGTAGCCATCAATGGTCTTCTCGTCAGGGAAGATGGCGTGAAGTGCCTCTCGTAAATCGCGATCATGACTGAGGACAAGAAATTCGGCTTGCAGTTTGTCACCTATCAGTGAGAGATCACTTACGGAACTTTGTCATCGAATGTTAAAACATTTCCGTATCCCTGTGTGCACAGCTTCATATTCTCTCCTGTGACAGTCTTGAACTTGTCATTATTGCCAGTGACGTATCGGATTCCTTGCAAGGTAGTAACCAACTTAGGTATACCCTGAACCTTTGGTCTACTGAATGAATAATCATCAACGTTCTTGATGATACCTTTCTTGGCGAGTTTAGTTAGGTTCTTGCGGGTGGTTTCGGGAGTGAAGAACGGGAACAGTGCATGGACACTATTGTAGGAGTAATGACGCGGCAAGTGGCGAAAGAGTAGTTTGGGAAGTGCAGCACCGAAAGCTCCATTGTCAGGGTTGCGAGCGCAATCTTGGAATCCCCAAGAAGTGAGGTTGCGGGCTAATGAGGGAAAATATATCAATATAATCTGAATCTCGGACATGTTCCGGTAGATTTAGGCTACTCACGAGTGTAGTCAGTGGTGTAGAACCTGTCACCTATATGAAATAACAAAGCAAAGAAGTCAGTACTTTTAGTTATCAGGAAGGATAAATATACGAACCTCTTACAAGAGCAATAGCGTCACCGAGGATAGCCCTGGTCATAGTATATCCACAGCAAATACCAGAACCATTTCCGAGAGGAATGATCTCTTCAGCTTGTAGACCAGGATACAACTCCAAATTATCTATGTGGCCGTACAGTTGCCTTGCCGCGTTCTAGCGAACACAGCGATCAACATTTATGTAGAGATGAATGGCGGTGAAGGACTTACAGCGATAGCAGGATCGGGATTCCATTCTTCGAACGACTCGAATTCCTTCAATTTTAAAAATCTTCTAAACTCATTCATAGTGCAGACACCCCACTCTCTCGCTTGTTCCATAGCCATGATTTCGACGATACGGAGAGAAGCAGGAGTGCCTCGTGCACGATAAGTACCAGCACCCGATTCAGTAGCGTCTTGCAAGATAGCTGCGATGTCATCATCAGAAAATGCGCCATTCGGACCACGCTTCAGGCTGCAACAGAATGTTTAAAGATGAAGCCGAAAAAGGAAAAAAAAGTAAGAAACGAACCCAGCAAAAGTCCTCGTTCGAGGATTAGGATCAACATTCTTGAATGTGTTAACGACGCCAGGGAGGAAGTCTTCAGTCGTGATTTCGTCGAACGATTTGCCTTGGAAAACACCGTTCATGAGATCCTCCGTCCACTTCACATCCTTCTCAGCAGTAGTTGCATGCCACTGTTGAAAAAATAAGAGGGTGTAAAGATGATAGGAATCCCGAGTCAATTTGCAAACGTACGCGGTATAGCAGATTAAATTCGACTGAGCAGTGATTGCCTTCTCCTCGACCAACTGGCAGGCCCTTGGGACCGGTGATGGGCTACTCAACGCGAAAATAGAGATGAAGCTTCAGTAAAAATACACCAAATCAACTTTATAAACACAGACATCGAACGGATTCATGCTCCAGCTGTTACCATCTCTTCCAAGACCGAGGAATCCGGCAACATAGTCTCCGAATATGGTCGATATGAAATGACCACAGCTGGAATTCTGAAGTCAGTATATCTATCACATAGGAAATAAACGAATGATAGTTTACTTGATGTTCCTTGCAAACTGGAAGATCTCTTCGTCTTGCAAAGCACGCTTGACGGGGTCTTCGGGAGGAGGATCGCTCCATCTGCCTTGCTCATTGATCTTGAGGACCATGTTGGCGCAGTACTAGCGGATTGAAAATTTATCAGTCCATGTAAAATTTCCAGCCATGACAATTCTCACGTTGTGGTTTCTGCTGAAGATCACCAATAAGGCAGCGGCAGCCGGGGGAACGAGAGTTAATCTGTCCTCTGCGAAACAATCAGGCCAAAGCAATCCTCTTCCAGCCTCTTTATTCCTAACGTTGTCCTGTTGTGCTTGGTTGTTGCCGTAGACGACACTCAAGTCCAGGTAGGAAGAAGCATTGTTCCTTGTTTTGTCGCGAGGGTCTGTTCGGAACAGTTGATGGGTAACGAGAGAGGCGTAGGCAAAGGTGAGCGCTGAATTCCCTCCAGGGTGGGGCTTCCACTGTCATGCAAGTGAGCGTTACAATATAACCTGGACGAGCAAAAAAGGTGCTCACGTCTCTAGCTTTCAACAACGAGTCAAAAACTGAACCAGGGTCGGGGAGGTTGTTGAGCGGCAGAGGGTATTTTCCTTGCACACTCCGAGCGTAAGGTTGGCCAGCTTGTCCCAAAGATGGGAACAGTGCATTGTTACCGCTACCATCTGCGCTTCGAGCCGCAAAAAAGAGACGAGGACCTGTGCCTGTTCCGCTAGCCGACGAAGTGGGGTCAGGAAGCGGGATAGAGCTCGGGATGGACGTTCCGACAAATGTTGCGGGAGGATGCTGGAGAGTATCGTACAAGACAGAGATGAGGGCGTCGTTGAGTTGCGATTGAAGCGATTTGTCTTGAATAAGGCCGACGGCATGGAGAGCTTCGTTGAACTGTCAAATCAGTGAAATCAGCGGATAGAAATGGTGACCATGTGTGCTACTTACCACTTTCGTGCGATCATTGACTGCATCTGGACTCTTCAGAACAGCTAGAAGTTTTAACTGGTGGTCATGAGAGTCAGAACGCGAGATTCAGTGACCATCAAGAACACGAATGATACACACGACAAGAGTGGGATCAATGCTTGCAAGGTGTTGACATAGTGTCGAAGCAGATATGGTCAATTTGTGCAGCAGGCTGTAATCATCTGTCGGGTCTGACGGTTCAGTCCTCGGCTTGACCTGAGAGTCGTAACGACCATCGGGCGCGGTGGGAAGGTTTCGAAGGGCAAGATGTGTGACATCAAGCAATTGCTAGATATTTAACGAAAGAATAAGCATTAGATACTAGTGGGCTCGCAGAATTCAAATAGGATATACGTACGAGAAGGGGATTCGACATCGTCTCAAAGCGGTGAAATTGGGGGTAAAGCAAGATAAAAAGGCTCTGTCGTACTCCGAAAAGTGGGCGACGGATGAATCGATGCCTATGAAGTCTTCATCCTTTTGTATTCCACCTTTCAGTGGATACTATCTCGGTGATGTCTGCGTACCGAAGGGTGGTCTTGACTATTTGGTCAGTAATGACTGTCAAGTTTGCGTAAAGAATGCACGGCGATGTCAAAAGTGACCTTGGTGCTAGGTCGTCATAGTCATCAGTGCATGATCCTCACAGACCACATTCGACTTTACGTGCGGTGTTTGAGCTTCTATACCTGAGGTGTGGTCGTTCTCGCTTTAGAATTTGAAACAAAGACCCTTTGTGTATCCAAAGAAGGGTATGAAAATTCTACGACATCCTAATCATCGCCATATAAGCCTGCAACCATGCGAGGTGTACAAAAAAAACATTATCATCTGAACGAAATTGCCGAGTTCAGTGATTGATCATTCAAGATAATTAACGACTTGCACATACCTTTACTGATTGCAGACGTAGCCGAAGTAGAGCAAAAGCTTAATGGACTCTAGAATTGTATCGTGTGCGCACGCATGCAAGTGTTTTGGAGCGCAAGGATAGGCAGGAGACTTGCCCAGTGGTAGTTGCTTCAGGTTGAGGAGGAACTTCAAAGGGGCACATCCCCGTCCACGTGGCGCGCGACCCACGTTAAAGGACAATTGATCCTGGAAGAGTAAAGTTTCACACGGTTAGTAGCGTTCAATCATGAATGCGAAGAAACAAATCCTCCTCCGGATCCTGCACTAAATAAATTCGGGCCCTTGGCGAACTCCATGCTTCAGTGACCGAATACTCTCTCCTCACATGCAGATACCGATACCAATCAGGAGGAGGTATCACGACCCATTGTAATATCTGTCTTGCTATAGGTTCACGGTGCAGCAGCCCAGTGCACTGTCACTTGGCACAAGTATGCATGGAAAACTGTCAGTTTGCCACCGCACGTTTCCGAGGGTCGTACTGCAAAAATTTCAGTAGAATACCGAGATAGAACAGGGAAGAACATTACACCGTACGTACTCCAGCATTCAACGAACCGGGCCTAAGAGGAGAAGCGAATGTCGTGTTGCTGGTATTTTCTATAAAGTACATCTCATTGCCTTCGCCCGTGAAGAATTTGGTGCTCCAGTATCTGAGTAAGTTGTACCTCGGCCAATATTGAGGACGAAATTCGATATGCCAAAGGGTAATTAAAGCGGAGAAAGATGGCTCGGACTCTCGGAGCCAGCGGAATCAACCGACGAGAAACACACCTTTGGGGAGAAATCGACACCTGGGGCATATTGTTAAATTGATAGTGATCATCGAGAAAGGATGCACGTACGAATAGATATACAAATTAGAATCTTCGAAGAACTTCGAAGCCACAAGAACTTGAGCTTGAGTTCGGGTGTGCATCTTGCAGGCGATTCAAAACCACATCTTCAGGTCTTTTGATCTTCTGGGTGGAACGTACTATCAATATCGAGACTAGCATCAGGACTAGGCATGCATAGTCATGACTGAGAGAAGCTGAAAATTTCGATTAGTGGATGAAAACGAGGCTCTTGGAGATCATGGGGTACAACCTACATTGACGATTGAGTCTTCGCGAGTTAGGGGACAGCCCATCAGGAATAGTGATCACCCAAACCATATAACAATAATCTCGGGATGGTCGGCACCGGCAGCGTTGTGCAAATGAAACAGGTGAAGCTAGAGGTTTCACCACCTTCACCGTACTATGGACTCAGCGAACTCTGGTACGCGGCAAGCTGGACAACCGATTACCAGTCTTTTCATTGTTCAAAGAGCGGTAGGAATTGAGAAATGGGCTACTGCGCATCATATTGAAGTCACTACGGTTACAAATTAGTAGAAAGGTGATATTCGGGCTGGTACAACATACTTTGATATTACATTTTGACTTAACTTGCAAAAACTAATCAACCTTGATCGCGTCTATAGATATCCTAGAAAAGAATACGAAGCTGAAAAGAGACGAGAAACGAACTCTATACTTGATGGTCTAACCCGTAAGACAATGTGACCGAAGACACAGCACAAACCCAGTGGTCGAATCTACGACGTTTTAATCCAGACGATGAACCCTAGGGACGAGTGCCCATATGATAACAATGGTAGACATCATGGAAACAACCCTATGCATCATATGAAATTCTATCAGCACGATCGATGTATTGCAAGAATAGAGAGGGACTCACAGAGGTTGCAACGACCCAATCCCAAATTTAGAGGCGAATAACCCAGCCAAGAATGGTATGATCGCAGATCCCGCTTGTCCGAAGCCTGAAATCCAACCGAGAGAACCGTTGAGGAGTCGTCTCGGGAAAATGTCCCGACAGAAATTCATCATGATAGGGAACATAGGGCCTAAGAGGAGACCGACGCATGATATGGCAACAGCATTCTCAACTAGGGAAGGGATGACCCAGACTGTGATTTCCAAACTGTTTGATAATGGTTAGTTGAAGTTATGAAGTAAGATCATAGAGACATACATGATGGCGAGGAAAGCATATAAGAAGAGACTTCGTCGTTCACCGATCTAGGGAGGATCACGACACATGTGAGTTTTTTGTTGGCATTCGAGCTATGTTCATTGTGACGTACCACCCGAGTCAAGAAAACCAGAAGGATGCGACCGAGCATAAGTCCACCGAAGAAACCCGAAGAAATGAAACCCGCAGAGGCGCCGCCACCACGTCTTTCTTGTATAAACGTGACAATCCAGCCTTTGAATTTATAGGATCATTGTCAATAAAGCCCGTTCACGAATGAGTGATAATATACGGCCATACCACCAAGTGAAACCTCGGTTCCAACATAGATAAGTGCAAACAGTGACAAGAAGTGTACTGTTTTGAGGGAGATTATCTGGCGGTATTTGTTTTGGTTTACGTCCTCGTTGGGACCTGCCTGTTGACCTCCTGCGGCCAGTACCTCTGTATACAATTTACAATGAGTGTCACAGAAAGCGAAAGTTGTATAATAGGATTTTCGTTACCATCCTGGTATCTAAACCTGAAAACTGCGATCATGAGGATGGTGTTGATGAGAGACAATCCGGCAGAGATGAGATAATGGAAGGACCAGTGTCGAGTAGTAGCAAAGTGTGTTGCAGCTAATGGGGCGGTGAAAGCACCAAGTCCTAAGGGTGAAGCATTACGATAGTGATTCTTTACAATATTATTGGATTAACGCACCGTACGCAGCATGAAGGAAACTCAAATTCGTTGATGCATTCGCTTTGAGGCTTCCGACAAAGCCGTTTGCAGCAGCGTTTTGGAATGATATTCCAAATCCGGCGATACAGAATGCAGTACACATGATGGGGAATGGCCCAGCAGGAGCGTTCATTATGTAGGATATTGTTTGAAGGGCTGCACCTGAAGCGAGAACATTAGAAATCACTTTGTACAGACTACGTGAGTATTTTAATTTCCGGCACTAACCTAGCACTAATATCTGTGGTAGAATGTAAATGGGGAAACTTGCTGCCGTTGATACATGACTAGACATACCTTACCCAACCCCAATTTCTCATCCAAATACACGTTCATTATTGCACCTGATATGAAACCCTGAGATATCATCAGATTATCGAAGGTAAATGGAATGAGAAACAGAACTCACGATACAGTTGAAAACAAAGATTAAAGACACCAGCGCAAATCCGATCTGAAAGCAAGACAATTAGATGACCAGATGATATATTTTCAAAGAATGTATACCCCATAATAGCTTTGAATAGTGGGTAAGAGAGGACCAGTAGAACCATCATTCCATCCCTCAACGAAGAGGCAAAAGCACAAGGCCCCAAAGTGAATCATGCTTCTCTTTTTCTGAGATGCTGTTTCGGAAGGAGAAGGAGCATTTGATAGGACACTTTCACGACTCGCTAAAGTGGGATCGACAGAGGTAGATACGGCGACAACTTCTGAATCCTTTGCGCCAACAGCCGTTCCTGTACCAACCAGAGACCTAATGGAAGTTGGTTTCGAGGATTCTATAGGAGAAAGCTCGATGTTCACGTCGGCTTTCATATTGCAGGTTCTACAGAGGTATTTTGGGGTCAAGTTTGAGATGAAGACTTGCGCTGTTTGACTCGGAGTCTCATGACCCCCCTCTGAGCTTATATACCATCCCCGACTGTGAATTTACCAGCTCCCTTTCCCATGTGTTCTGGACCTGCTGCTAGTAGTCGAAAGAACTGAATTAAACGGTAAACTTAAGGATGTAACAGTTGCGTAAAGACATCTTGCAGCTTTACTAGTCAAAATGCTTGAATGTAACTCCGAGGTTCTTCCGGGAGAAGAATTCGGTTTGCCTCGGTCAACGACTGGATCGTCTGGTATTTTTACGCGGTTCAACTTGCTTCATATCGTCCCTGATATTGAGAAATGGTTCGCGGAGAGGCCAGGGTATTATTGGTTGGTAAACTTCGCATATAGTCCAGTATAGATTAGGAAGGCTGGGGATATAAACGTCCGGTAAGGGTGGCTTTCCTGACAGATAGGACAGTCATGAAGATATTCGGCTGTGTGAAGCTCGAGATTCGAAGTATTAGTTATGGGAGGAGCGGAAAGGTCGAATGTAAAAACGTTGAACGCGTATAAAGGTCACTTGTCACGTGGCATATGACGGAACGCGGTGATTGGCTGGTGGAGAGATGACGGACTGGCCATTGGCCAAACTTTTTATCTTCTGATTCTGATTCTGAATATCCGTACCTTCATCTACGTGGTACCTCTCCTCCTCTACTTCCTTCCTCTCCCATCCACTTTCCTGTAATATACCCGCTTCTCTAACACAAATAATCCAATAAATTCTTCTTGCTTTGGTCGCGTTCGGACCTAGATGGGTTACATTCCGCAAGAGGCTTTGGCCAATTTGAAAAAGTACCAGTATAAAGGTGTAGACAAGTGAGTCTATCCCGTCATTTCACCTGGGCAATGTTCACGAACCACTCGTCAGGTCATTATTGTCTCGCCATGTCTTGAATCCATTCTGGACTTGGCTTGTAACACTTTGGCCTACTTGGGTTGCTCCAAACACGGTACGACTTCTTGTTTGATGTCACGGAGAAGTAATGACAACTGAACAGAACAATAGATCACACTTAGTGGTCTATGCATGGTCCTCATCAATTTTGCAACATTAATTTATTTTGATCCTGAATATCTTTCCGAGGACGGGTCTTCCAATGGACCACCACACTGGGTGTATTTCACGTACGTCTATTTGTGGTTCATGGCGGCGTTTTTACTGCCACTTATTTGGTGCCACGTAGATGGGCTGCTGGATTGTTTATCTACCAAAGTTTCGATGCGATAGATGGGTGAGTCAGGAGATAGGACGGGAAGGTTGTAAATGGAAGTTAACATTCTTGACAGGAAGCAGGCAAGGAGAACTGGTATGGCCGGTCCCTTGGGTGAAATGTTCGACCACGGTATGAATTCATGTCAATGATGTATCACTGTAGCTAACTCTTCTTAGGTTGTGACGCTCTCAACACCACGGTGAGGAGTGAGGCTTCGTTCTCATCACATTTCAAGAAATACTAACTTCACGAAAAGTTGGAGGTCATCCTATGCGGCCGTGCACTTAATCTCACTCGGTCGTGGTGGACTGTAGCATCTCAAATTGCTACTTTGGCTAATTTCTACCTGACGACCTGGGAAGAGTATCACACCGGGCAGCTGTACCTCGGGGTTTTCTCAGGTCCAGTCGAAGGCATTATCATGATCGTTTGTATCTATATTGTTTCTGGTATATTTGGTAAGTGAATATCTTGAAATCTGGTGAGACAGAGTTAATATCATTAAAAGGTCCACAATTCTGGGATACTGGGGTCCTTACGTTCTTCCATCTCGAGGAAGTTGAACAGGTCACAAAATATGTTCCTAATATCGGTCTCAATGAAACGTTCATGTTTTTGGCTGGTATTGGTTTAGGCTTCAATATCATCACTAGGTACGCCATTATCCTTGTAGCAAGCAATTCCATCTATTCAATTTTCTCGCTCTAGTTACATCAATGTCTATCAAGCTAAAGCTGCTAGTGGACAAGGTCGCTTCCAACCCTTGCTTCACCTGATTCCTTTCCCCCTTACAGCCGCCATCGAAATCTTCTGGTTACGTTCCCCATCTTTCTCCCGTTCCTTCATCATAAATTCCCCACTGTTCATTCCCTTTTTGTGCGCTTGGGGTCTTCAATTTGCTCATCAAGTCGGAAGGATGATTTTGGCTCACGTCACTAAGCAGCCTTTCCCTTACTGGGACGCTATGTGGGTTTGGAGTATTGTTGGAGCTTTGGATGCTAACATGCCTCTCCTTCTCAACCGGTAAGATTCGTTGATTTCATCTTTATGCTTCAACTTCATCTAATGTGGGCACCACATCCTTCTCCAACATAGTCCACCACTTATTCAACATTCACCTAAGAACGTCACAATCTTCATCTTCGTCACCCTGATCGTCTCCTTCCTATCGTACGCCAGGTTCTGCACTTTGGTGATCAACGATATCACGAATTATCTGGGTATCGCTTGTTTTACGGTGAGGAAGAAAGACGTTTCAGGAAACTGGAGAAAGGCTTCGTCGGTGGATAATTTGATGGATATGAACAAAAAGCAATGATTCGTTCATATGTTGGTGACGGTTGTGATGGAAGGTGGACGTTTTATTTTGTTCGACATTCACGACTGAGAACGAATAGATATGAGACGAAGGAATGATATCTCTTCCCGATCTAATGCTGAAATGTATCGTAGAGAATATATAGACTAATTCATGAAATTCTATGTCATGCACAATCAGGGAATCGTAGTAGCAAACCAGCGTTAACGTTCCTGCGATTAATTTTTTATTACTCTGAATTGGTTCATGAACTTCCTATGTATGAATGAACAAATTCGTTAATTATATGTATTATCAACAACTACTTCAACGCACGTAGCATGAACGACTATGAACTCCAAATTGTAACTACCAACATGTCTCCATACCCTCAATGAGCTGTGGAACTTGTTCCAGCTGTCCCAACCCATTTTTTCACCATTTTCTTTTTCTCCCGCTCCGACACTTGCTCCCGTTGTCTCTCATCGATTCTCCCTTTCTTCTCCTTATCCGCTTTAGTTTTATCATAACGTGCATGTTCCGCTAATGGGTCGCCAACTATCGCCCTTGACAAACTTCCTGGATCAACTGGGGACATAATACTAGGCTGCCTACTAGATGATGGTCTTGGTTGGCTTCCTCTCCCTGTCGATTTTCTTGAGGTTCGGAGATCTTTAGGGCGGGGTGGGATTACAGGTGGTTCGCCGTTGTCCCCGTGAACAACGTACTGCATTACAGATCCGTGAGTGATATCTGCTGGCCATGGATGTTCAGGGTAAGGAGGAATGACAGGACTCGGAGGAGACTCATAACTGGCATGACCACGACCTGTATTCTGAGTGTGAGGTATCACTGGTATCACAGGTATGACCGGAGAATAACTGGGAGTCGAATGAAAGGAGCCACCATGTTGATATGTTGGAGGGGGATGATACGAAGGATTAGGTGGTGGAGCAGGATTTGCTGAAAATAATAGTGAATCAGGGGGAGGAAATGGGATAGGATGTGCACGATGTGTATGGGGTTGAGGTGATTGGGGAGCTGGAGGCCATGCATGTTGTCCGACAGGAGGGGGTGGAGGTGATCCCGGATATGAGGGATGATCTAGTCATAATCGAGTTGATTCTTAGAGAAAAAACGAGGAGAGGCTATACTCTACTTACGTGGGGGATTGCGTCGAACTAACATCGAGGGCTCGTTTCTAATTTTCATAAAATATTAGAACCGGCGACATCGTCGTTGATGGAACTTACCCCATAGGTCGGAATGCGAACGTGGAGCCACTCAAGGTGAGATGAATAATAGATATTAACATGAAGAGGTTTCCGGACCACATATTGAAAAACTTGAACTGAATTACTGCAAAACGAGTCTGTGTCAGTTACTGAGGTGATCGTAGTCACGGTAATAGGTGATAACAAGCTCACCTAAAAATCTGCAAAAATAAAGGAATGGTAGAATCTTGACCTGCAAGTTCTGCGGTTACTAGCACTCTGGGTGGAGAGGCTTTTATACACACAGGGCAGGATTGATAATGGTCAGCGTCGGGTTTCACGCGCACGCCTCAGTAAGTAGTACCGCAGATTTATTTCAAGAATAGTGTTCGGTGGAGATATATCTGGATCCCGAGTCCATAAGCATCACCACAGATTGAGTATCCCGCCTGAAACCTTCCAGAGTACTTATCGTGGCCAAAACATTCAATTTATTTAAGTAAGGAAGCTGTTCAACATAGTAAAGTTCGGTATTCATATTCAGTTTCTGGTACATGTTGAACCGTTGCTTTCGACTCGACTTTTCCGCTTTATAGACGGGATTGAGTTATCATGAATATGAACCAATGAACTGCAGTACTTACTTGAATATTCAAAGGAAAGAACATATTTGGAGGGAGAATCTTGGCCAGCAAGTCCTGAGATGCATGATGGTGGTAGGAAAGGACGTGGAGTGAGTAGCAAAGAACGTTCAACTCATGCGACCGAAGGTGATAGAATCGCGCCCTGTCCAAGACGATCAGTCCGCCTAGTAGTTAATGATGTTGACCGAGACCGGGAAACGGTCGAAACAGACAGTCTTACCAAGTAGGATGAAATGAAACAAAAACAAGATAGAGAAAGAGCACTTGGCCATGACATGTGACATGTGACAGATGGCAGGTCGTTCGTTGTGCACTAACCTCCTCGGTTTGTTCAGCTCTTCCTCTGCCCAGTAATATCTTACTGAATCTCTTTCTCCTCACAAGTGCGTGTTCTCTTTTGGCTTATCTCTTTGCCTATTGACCCTTTCTTTCTCTCTCGTTGACAGTGTTCATCCCCAAGCAACTTAACCTCGACCCAAGGTTCATCGAGGCCTGCTTGGCCGCCCCGAAACACCGGGAGAATCTGTCTCCTCTCTCCCCTACCGAGACTCTCGTCTCCACCCCCTCGGGGGATGTTGAGAAGATGGCCGGCGATACCGTCAACTCCAAGGCGACCCGCCTCACCAAGAATTATCCAAACGCGTTCAGCGACTTCTATGGCTCCGGTACCCCCTGTGTCTACAAGTCTGGTCCTTCCTGGCCGGTACGAAAGGGACCTCAGGCGCAGGGTATTGTCCGGGAGCCTCGCCCGGTTTACAGCCACAGTATTCAGCTTACTTGGATCTCTATTGGTAATCGCATTTGCGATAAGCTCGAATCTCTCGACATACAGTGGACGTCAATCAACCCGTTTGCCTATGCCAATGCCGGGGAACCCAAGCCCTTCTGCCCACTCATCATATGCGTCGGTGTGAAACCCCGTTCCCTCCTCTACGATGACGCTGTTGCTGCTGCAGCCGCCGTTAAGGGAATTCTCACCGAGGCCGGCTTCTCCGAAATTGAGGTGGCCTTTCTCGAGTCGGTCGTGACACGGAATACTGGCCCAAAGCTTCTCTCGTTCAACCCCTTTATCAACAGCGTCCCCAACCTACGCAAGCCGTTCACCTCCGCACTAGGTCTTTCTATCGCCTCTCGCAGGTACCCTCATTTCGAGGGGACCTCCGCTCTCTACTTCCGCCTTTCCAACGACAACGACCATGTCGCAGTCCTTACTTGCGCTCACGTTGCTCGTCCACCACCCGTCTACCCCAACACTGGCATGACCCGTAAGAACAACAATCAGCCTCGTGAGGAGATCGTCGCGCTCGGTACCATGGGCTTTGACAACGCTATTAAGGCCATGTTAGCCAAGATCGGCGACAACCTCCAGTCCATCGACGCCTGGAGCAAAGCCCTTACCAGACTTGGGGATCCCGTCGATGGAGAGGATCTAGAGGTGACTGAGAAACGCGCCGAGTACTTGGGTCTAGTAGAGATGACTACGAAGGAGATCAAGAAGGTGAAAGAACTACACGCCGAGGTCACTGAGAATTACAGCACGCTTGACCAGCGCACGATTGGGTTTGTCCTTCATTCAGAGAAAATCGAGATCTCCGCCGCTCCTTGCGGATTCACAAGAGACTGGGCTCTTATCGAGCTTTATAAAAATAAGATCAATTGGGCAACATTCAGAGGTAATAAGGTTTGGGTCGGTACGTCTTTTTCCACTTCTTTCTCCTCTTCTCTGGTCCTTTCCATCTCTCGTCGCACTTCCCTCTACCATCTCCTTGGCTTTAGCTGAGATGACTGATACTTGTTTTCCCCTTCGTAGGCGGTAACCTCTCAATCGCCGACTATGGAAACACCATGTTCCCTGACGCCCGAGATAGCAAGGATTACAGTTACCCCGAGGATGGTCTCCTCCAGGTTAACGGCGTTGTCCAAGCCACCGAGATGCACAATCCTGAACACCTTGATGTTAATGGTGAGAAGTGCCTTCTTGTCGTAAAAAATGGGTTGACCACGGGGACCACTGTCGGTCGCGTCAACGGCCTTGAGTCCTTTACACGTGTTTATGAACACTATGATATTTCTAACAGGTCTCTTGAAGTTGCTGTCCTAGCCTATGACAAGACGTGCGGAAAGTTTTCGGATGCTGGCGACTCGGGCTCGGTCGTCCTCGACAGGAGCGGGCGCATCGTCGGAATCCTCACTGGAGGCTCCGGCCCTACTGGTGGAACTGATGTTACCTACCTCACTCCTTACTGGTTGGTCGAGAAGGAGATCAAGGCTAAATTCCCCGGCTGCTTTCTCTACCACATCGACCAGTAGGTGTGTCGCGAGCTTGAAAACCATGCCTCTTCCCACTTCCCCATCATTGTGCCTCTTTTTTTCTGGTTTTATTTTTTCTTTTGCCTTTTCTCATCTCTTTCCACCACATACTCTCCTTGCCTCCTTATCAGTCGTGGCCAACTTATTTATTTGCTCGCCGATTCCGAAGTCTTGGATCGCTGCTTAGGTTTGTCTTTTCATTTCTATTTCCTTTTCTCCTTCTGCAGAAAGCTAATGCTATTTTATTTCTTTTTGTCTCGTCGTACTTTTCTCTTTTCAGCACATATGCTTCTTGTTCCCTTATCAGCCGTGGTCGCCTTATTTATTTGCTCGCTGTCAGTACCGAAGTCGTGGATCATTGCTTAGGTCCATCTTTCCTTTTCTCTTTCTCTTTTTCCTTCACCATGTATTCTGCATCGAGGACATCTGCAATGTAGCTTGTGTGTCATCTCAATTTACCATTACTATTGTGTACCTCCTCCCTCCTTTCCACATTCGCACTGTGCACTGAGCCTTCCCAGTTTTGGTTCCTGTAAATTAGTTGGAATTGGTTGCAATATATTGTATATAGTTGTATCATACAAACAACGAAGGAGAACTAAAAACAATAAATAGGAATCTGAAATATTAAAAATTGCACTGTAGACAATAACCCTCAAATTTTATACAAAAACTTCAAAGACTGGCTAATAGACTGCATCTGCATACAAGCTAAAAAATGAGTCCTAAAAGTAAAACAAAAAATTGCAAATCTGGAAACAAGTCTTCAAAATCTTCTCAACCCTAAGCCTGGTATAAAAGAAAGTAAACTCACAGAAGAAGAAAGAGCAATACAGATTGATCATGCTGAAGAGAAAATTTTGCTTCTAAAGAATAAAATGCATATGTTGAAACATATACACATCGCAATATGCGACTACATTGAAAGTGAGACAATGTGTAAATTTTTGACAATTTCCAAAAGAGAAAACAAACCTTAGGATATCATAAATGAACTTAGAATCCCCAACTCTACCCCCCCTCAGTATACCAATAACTTAAAAAAGATGGCAGAGATAGCCCAATCTTACTATGACAATCTACAAAATCTAGATAACAACTCACTAAAGAACTTGAGGCAAACTACAATAAAAGAAGTCCTAAAGAGTGTTAAAGTCAAAATATCTCCTAAAGACTGGATATCACTAGCAGAAAATAGGCAATGGCATGGATACTATGGGTTGCTGTAGGTTACAGGTAAGAGTTATAGGGGTGCAAGTATGGGTGAAGAAATTTCAACCCTGATTCAGGTTTATGGGTATATTATACCCTTGCTGATTTTTGGCCATCTTTCAACTATACAGTTTTACTATTTTCTAATTTGATACATTCACCTATGAAACCCAAGTTCTGGGACTGTTTAAATCTGATTGTGGATATTCTTATTTCTGATATAGAAGTATCAATCTCTAAATAAATCCAAAAACCCACTGAAAAATAGAAGAAAGCACTAAATAATATCAAGGTGAAGAAAGGCAAAAAATGAGGTCAAAAAGCTACATGACAAATTGAATCTTTAAGTTCAGATAAAGAATCAGATTCACAATCTGCAAATGAGGCTTCAATTCTCAAATAGACAAGGCAAGATAAAGGTGATAAAATAGAATCTGCTGATGATAATAGTGATGTTATTATTATAGACAGCAACCAGAAGGAATCTTCAAAGACTGAGATAGGTACATCAAAATGATATTGTAAATCTTTTAATAAATCTCACCAATCTGTATAAAAGAGCAGTTATAAAGAAATTGGAATGTACCTGTATATGCTTTTTTTAATCTAGTATTAGAGGTGAATTATGTTGATGACTGTCACACCTATCTCTTTTGTTGTATCAGAAAGGGTTGCAACTATCATGTTTACAGGTACCTGAATAAAGGAGATGTAATCCAGGTACATAATAAACTATAGTTGACTACTGGGATTCCATTTGATTCCAGCAAGGTTGACTCCTGCTATTTGAGAGCCATATGGGTTCCTACACAGGTTAGGTAATACCAGAGCCATATTGTATCTAACACATCTAGCATCTAACTGAGCCATATGGCAACAAAGTATCTAGATACACCAGAGATGAAAATGGCGATGATGCAGGCCATACTATACATGAGATATGTATAGTTATACCAAGGCTATATGGCTCACTGCATAGGGCTAGTGATATTATGCTATATCACACACAACCTAGATAAGGGGCAACCGAGTAATATAGATCCTAGATTTTGAGAATTGTTATATTCAAATATTCTAATTAGGCTGGATTAAATAGGAGCATTATAGTTATTAGAATAAAGACACTCATATATCAGTTTCTTGAATGTGTTTGTAAGACATCGGACTTCATGCTTCGGATATCAAATGTCAAATCTTAGACCTCAGATGTGGGATCCCTACTACTCGTAGTAAAATATAATATGATTACACCCACATAATTATGTAACTGATTGTTGATATCGCACATTGTGATTAGTTTATTGTTTTATACCCATGCCCAATCATAAAATCTCTGAGCTAACTCTCTTGCAATGTATAATAATATATGCTCTCTACAATATTCTACACTCATATTGCAAAGTTGCTACTTAGATGAAGGTCTCTCTCTTTGGAGTTTGGAATACTGTTCAATGTTTTCAAAAACATCACACCCTTCAATCACTCCCTCATTCTGGCTGACCAACTATCTTCAGTTCTCATATGCAATATTACATTATCTGATGTGAGGAGAGAAATCATTCTGGAGTATAAAAAAGAGATTCATCACATATCAAGAAATTTTTGTGATTTATTGCATAAATCAAGGCAGCTCACTATTCATATTTGCCATTCTCGTATTCAATATTCTCATATTCAAGATACACAAGCTCAAGATCATTCACTCATATTCAGCCAATTTGCATTCCTTCTAGTTCTTAATTTAATACTTATTCTATCAGTTCTCATTATCATTCACTACTCTAAATCTATTCACAATCACATTCTTGTTTATTCTTATCCTTCTTTTGTTAGTTCATCATCATATTTTAAATTCTCATCCATTCTCATTCTACCTTCACTCTGTCATTTTCAAGTCCAATTCTTATTCATTTTCATCCCTCATAATGTTATTCTATCATTCGCAATTAAGATTCTCTTTGTTTTTTATTCTAGTTGCCTAATTTCTACTTTTTTCTTCACATTTCAAGATTTCTAGTTCACATTTATTATTTCTTTCATATTCAGCTATACAGTGCCATCCATTCTACACATTATTTACTCATTCGCAGCTCATATCATTTTTTGAACAAGATATTCATTCTACAGTTCTATCCAATGATACATTTATTCACCTTCAACCTCTGATTCTATGATTTCTTCAAATAGCATCATTACATATATCTCTATCCCCATTCATCATCTCCACAGCATTCCTAGACAAGTTTGATATTACAACAATACAATCACTCAACCTATTAGCCAAGTTATGACCTTTCCTCCTTCTAGTCCCATTATGAATAGGTTCAATATCTGGAATTCACTCTTCTTCACTTTCATCAAACATTGAAATCACTTATTCTCGTGCAGTCAGTCTAAGCCTACCAAATGTTTCCTCTATCTTCGCAGACAGAACAGAAAGCTGTTCAGAGTGCTTATCTTGTTTCTTGATAGTAAGTTCAATAGAAATAGCTATCCTATTGATCACAGAAGAAACCCAAATATTTCCTAAAGCTACCGCCAGAAAGTTTTATATATTATTACTCCAGACCATGCAAATAAGTTCACATTGAGGATAGAACTCACCACTATACACAGATAGCTCAGGAGATAAGTAATCAGGCCAAGTAGCTGAGCAAAGGTGCTTTACATCTAAGAGGAAGCCTTCTAGTGAAGCAAATCCAGATAAAGGATGAAAGTGTATCTCTAGACCACTGGCTAAGAATGACACTTCATTAACTTAGGCTGCAGTAAACTTTACATAATTGGACCAAGCTAGCTACTCTTGAGAAGAGGTATCTTCATTTGAACAGGCATTATATTCTTCGACCAAGCTCTTGAGAGAAGAATTGTACCATTCAATGAGGTTAGAAACAGTGTCAAAGAAGGCTCTACCAATTCTCATGGTACAAGGACAAATAGGAACAGGAGGTGTTATAAATCACATGAGTATCTTTTTCCTTTTCTTTCTTTACATAATATGGAGTTATTGCGGACTATCTAGCATGAGGGGAATTCCTGCATAATGACAAATATTGTACAAGTAGTAGTATTTTTCCAGAGTTTCTCCTTTTATTTCCTACATACTTTTCTCTAGTATTTCTTCTATATTTCTCCGAGGTTTCTCCTTAACGTTTCTCCAAAGTTACTCCTTATATCTGGATGATATTCTCGCATTCATCAGACTGAGGTAGTTGTATAAAAGCATGTACTTTAGCCAAGGTTGAATCTCTAACTTCGACCTCTTGTATACTCTCGATCTTAGCAATAGACTTGTTAAGAATCTCCATAGTCTTCTGAGTGCTCAAGTCTCAGCTCGATCCTAAGTCTTGATTTGTAATCAAGCCTTAGTCATCTAGATCATTTAATCGAAGTCCATAGTCACAGTTATGAATAAGTCACGTGAAGCTCGAACCTTAACAGGAGGAGGAAGAGATGAAGAGAATGATAGGACTGGATAAGTAGTAGAGCTGAGAAGACTATCAATATCTATTCTAGACAATATAGAGTAAAAGAAAAGGATTTGGATAGTTGGTAGTTAAATAGTGAACACTGAGATTTAGTAGAGGACTTTTTTCCCCCCCTCTTTCCCTTCCCGATACACTAGACATGACTTCCCCCATCATTATCATATCTGATTTTATCTTATTCATCTATACTACTCTATTCATCCTGTATTTAATTAATATCACTCTCAATTTATTGGCTATCATCTATTCTATTTATTCACTCTTAATAGATTTGACTACTATAGCTACAGTTTCTTGGGTGCATATTAGAATCAGCACTAACAAGATGTCCTGGTACAGATTTGAGTACTACATCTATGACAATTCAATACCCTTATATGAAGCTTCAGAGGACCAGCAAACAGAGTTCTAACTAGTTTTCCAGTAGACTTTTTACCTGAAGACCCAAATAAAAGAGGATAGAGGATTTTTCTATTGAGCAGATAAGAAGACCCGACAGTTGCTTCTGGACAAAGCCTATGTTACTAGAGAGATTGAAGAGATGAGAGCACCAGATCTAAGTCTTTTTAAGCTTTCTTTATAAGGTATAACCTATCAAGCTTCATATATTACTAACATTTATATTTGTATCTTGACCAGTTATTAGAAGTATTCTTAATGCTTATTTATTTTCTTTACATATTAATTACAGACAGATTATACTACTAGTATATTATCTTAATAGTTATGTATCTCAAAGGGATAATTTATAATAGTATATTGTAATCTATTGGTAAAGCATTAACTAATAAGTATATAGCTTATTAATGAAGTATTATCAATTATTAATATATAGCCTCTGGTGAAGCATGGTAATGACAAATAAATAGCTATTCAATGAAACATCACAGAATGAGTTGAAATCCCTCCAATAAAGTATTCAACAACAAGTAAATAGCTATTCAATAAAGTATTTAACAATAAATAAATAATTATTTAATGAAGCATCACAGAATGAGTCGAGATCCCTTCAATAAAGCATCTAACAATAGGTAAACAACTATTTGATAAAGTATCCTAGAATAAGCTATTTACTCTTCATCTGATTTATCATCTAGATGATACACAGAAGTAGCTACATACTGGATCTCATCATCACTGCTTAGTCCATCATTCAAATCATCCAGAACTCCAGCCAGATCAGATGATGACCAAAGCTACTACTTATAAACTTGTATTGAAGTCCATCGAGCTTCACACTTTTTTAATAGTGTAGAATATGTGAAGGCTTATCAGTGAGTATACACAGTGAGACCTGCAAGTAAATTAACATCAGAGGTGACAGATATATTCACCTTCGATTTCCACCAATTCACCTTTGCTGCAAGGTGTTACAAAGCGCACGATTATCTTTTTCTTTCTTTTCTTATATAATACAGAGTTATTATGGACTATTAGCATCAGAGAACTTCCTGTGCAATAACTACATTGTATTATATTAGTTTCTCCTAGGTTTCTCCTTTTCTTTCACATGTACTATTATATCCGATGTTTTTCCTAAGTTTCTCCAGTGTTTCTCCTTTCTTTCTCCAAGATTACTCCTCATCTCTGGACGATACTCTCGCACTTATCAGGCTGGGGCAGTTGTATATAAACCTGTACTTTAGTAATGGTCGATTCCTTAACTTCGACCTCTTGTATTCTTCTAGCTTAGCAATAGATTTGTTAAGTCTTCACAGTCTGTCTGAGTACTTTGAGTCTCAGCTCGATACTAAGCCTTGATTTGCAATCAAGTCTTAGTCATCTGAATTACTTAATCGAAGTCCATAGTCATAGTCACAGTAACAAGTCACGTTAAGCTCAAACCTTAACATTAGGTCGAAGTTAACAAATAGCACCCACTTATCATTAGTGAAGGCACCAACTTAAGGAACTATGGATTCAAGAAATCAACCCAGCAAAAGCAGACACTTCCGAGCACCAAGCAACTCTGATTCTGAATTAGAATATGCAGATCCCATTGAAGCCGAACCTACCGAACAGAATACTCCAGTAGCACCTGTACCCCAAGAAGCATAAACACCAATCACAGTCCTTAGCATTAATGAGTGGTTAGTCCAAAACCCTAGCGAAAGATCCCAAGGATACAGATTTGATCGCTACAGAGATTATCTCTGATTAATTGATTTTATCCATCAAACTGGTTACGTAGGAGGGTTTGATCAACAAGTAGCTGATTACGAAAGAGCAAACCACACTCAGATTGCCTATACTAGACCTCCAAGCCCAGAACCACCAAACAACCCCGAAACCACAGTAGTGGTAGTACCACCACCTCCACCTCTATCAAGAAACAATCCAACTCCACCAGGAAATAACCCACCATCTCCACCGCCACCCACAACAACCACACCAATGGCCTCACCAGCACCCACTGTCAAATTCGGTAAGCCTGAAAAGTTTACCGGGAAACTGGAACAAGTCCGATATCACCTAGCACACTGTAACCTATATTATATGGTAAATACTGGATTAACCGAGGTCCAGAAAATCATATATTCTTTGTCATTTATGGCCGAAGCCAGCACGATAGGAGAATGGGTAACAAGAATCCACAGCATACTAGAAAAAGATGTGGGACTAGTCACAGCTGATAGAGAAATGAATGAATGGAAAAAATATGTCACTGCATTCAAATCTCAATTCGAACAAGGAGATATAGAACAGAAAGCAAGAGATGAAATCTATAATCTCAAACAAGGAAGAGCATCAGCAGATAGCTATACATCTAGATTCTTAGATGTGCTCAGCAGAACCGGAATAAATGAAGAACTTATGAAGATTGAACTGTTCAAACGAGGACTTGATCAGAGTTTGCTCTTGGTCTGCCTCAACACAGAAACTCTACCCATCACTCTGGTAGAGTGGATCAAGAGAACTTCAACTATCGATAACAATCACCAAGCAGTATTCCATAGAAAAGGAAATACTTTTAGATTCTATAATAACAACTACGGATCAAACAATTCACAAGGACAATCTCGGCAAAGAGACCCCAACATAATGAATGTTGATCGGGTCAATACAAGGGCACTAACCCAAGAGAAAAGAGACAAGTGGAGGAAAGAAGGAAGATGTTTCTATTGCAGAGACAAGGGGCATATGGCATGAGATTGCCAGAAGAAGAAGCAGAATGGAAATGGGAACAATAATAGGCAGGTTAGGGAAGTACAAGCGGAAGCAAGGATAGAGGAAGTTGCCGAAGAAACCCCGAAGCAAGAAGAGCCAAAAAAGGTACAAGACAAGTTGGCTGCAATAAGGGCTATCATTCAATCTATGGACGATGATGAGAAAGATTCGGCAGCAGACCTGTTCAATGATGCAGGATTCTATGTCGAAGACTTGGGTTTTTGAAAAAGCGACCACCACTGATGTGTGGATTGCTTGGAATCTCACTCTCCCCTGTAATAATAGCCAATACCGAATACCAATCATTTCGAATCCCTATTACACTGAGAGTGCGAGATAAAATCATCAGAACCCAAGCCCTAATTGACTCAGATACAGGAGGAATTTTTATTCATAAAGATTTCACAAAGAAACATAATCTTCCATCAAGAACATTGAATAAGCCAATATTAGTATTCAATACTGACAGAACTGAAAATAATCAAGAAAGGATTACGAACTATACACTATGCTCACTCAATATCGACAACTCTCTCATTCTCCAAAAATTGTTCTAAACTGGAATAGAGAAAGAATCGGTAATCATTGGGCTTCCTTGGTTGAAACAATTTAATCCAACAATAAACTGGGAGAAAGGAAGAGTTTATTTGAATCAGGAATAGATAAAAGAAATACAAAATAAGAACCTCAGGCAATATGTCAAGGAACATGTCGAAAGGAACAAGCAAATTAGATTGACACAAAAATTGATGGAAAAGAAAGGAACATCGATGCTAGTCAATATAGCACCAGAAATGGATAATTTCCATCAGTATAATGAGTATTGGATATCTAAAGATAAGAAAGAATTCAAACTCAGATCAGTCTGGATATGATTAAAGGTAAACCCGGCAATGAAAATGGCACAGGAACAACAAGAAAAAGAACCTGAGAAGAAATTAAAAGACATGATCCCCGAATTTCTTCATGATTTCTCTGACATTTTTGAGAAATCAACTTCAGAATGATTACCAGAATCCCGGCCTTATGATCATACAATCGATCTCAAAGCAGATTTCATCCCAAAAGATTGTAAAGTATATTCGATGTTCCCTAAGGAACAAGAGGCATTAGATAAATTTTTGGAAGAAAATCTCAGGAAAGGGTATATTCGACCATCGAAATCACCACAAGCATCTCCATTCTTTTTTGTAGGGAAAAAAGATAGCATGTTTAGACTCTATCAAGACTACTGGTATATCAATGAATGGACAATCAAGAACCGCTACCCAATTCCATTAGTTTTGGAACTCTTGGACAAGCTGCAAGATGCCACTATCTTTTCTAAAGGAGATATCCGGTCTGGATACAATAACATTCTAATCAAAGATGGAGATCAATAGAAAGTAGTGTTCAAAACCAATCGAGGACTATTCGAACCCATGGTAATGTTTTTCGGCCTATGCAACTCTCCAGCAATGTTTCAAGCTATGATGAATGAAATCTTCAAAGACATGATAGATGAAGGATGGCTAGTAATCTATATAGATGATTTCCTCATCTTTTCAAATGACATGAAAGTTTATCATGAAAGGACAAGAAGGATATTATAATAGTTATGAGAGCAGGATCTATTCTTGAAACCTGAAAAATGTCTGTTCAATTAACCCAAGATAGACTTTTTAGGAATGGTAATTGAAGCTGGAAAAGTAAAAATGGACCCAGTCAAACTCAATGGAATCAGAGATTGAGAAACACCAAAATCCGTCAAACAAGTTAGATCATTCATCAGATTTTGCAATTTCTATCGAAGATTTGTATCACATTTCTCAGATATATCTTGACCACTCGTCAATCTAACCAAGAAGAATGAACCCTGGAAATGGACGGAAGAATGTCAGAAAGCATTCGAAGAACTCAAATGGAGATTATTGACTCAACCGGTATTACAAATGCCTGACAAGAACAAACCATTTGTATTGGAAACAGATGCTTCGTTAGTAGCTACAGGAGCAGTAATACGGCAACCAGATAGAAATGGCAACTGGCACCCATGTGGATATATCTCACAATTATTCTCTCCCCCTAAAAAGAATTACGACATCTACAACTGAGAACTTCTAGGTATCATAAGAGAACTGAAGATGTGGAGACATTACCTCAAGGGATCCACATTTCCTACTACCGTATTAACCGATCACCTCAATCTAACCTATTTCAAAAGTCCACAGTAACTAACAAGGTGACAAGCACGCTGGAGACTATTCTTGTCACAATTTGATTTGAAACTGGTTCACACTCCTGGAACCAAGATGACTCAAGTGGACCCATTAACCAGGCAACACTATCTGGATACTGAAGAAGGAAAGGAAAATGTGTTGACTTTACTCCCTGATGAGCTGTTTGTGAGAGAAATTGACATGAATTTAGTGAAAAGGATACGAAAAGCCACCGAACATAATGCAGTAGTAATGGAGGCGCTAGCAGCAATCAAAGGAAAAGGACCATTTCCCATGAGGTCAACCCTTTCTGATTGGAAAACTATGGAAGAAGGAATATTCTACAAAAATCAACAATATGTCCCACTAAACTCTTCTTTGAGAAGAGATATTATTAGTCGATTCCATGATACTCCACAAGCAGGCCACCTGGAAATTTTCAAAACTCATGCTGCTATCATACAATACTATTGGTAGCCAGAACTACACGCTATGATTTTCAATTATGTCAAAGGATGTGCACCATGCCAACAAATGAAAACAAATACTCACCCAATTATTCCCCCTCTGCAACCGATTCTATCCAATTCATCATCAGGTCCCTTTGATGTCATTACATATGACTTTGTCACTGACCTTCTGTTGTCCCACAGATTCGACTCCTTATTGGTTATTGTGGACCACGACTATACGAAGGGGGTAATTTTATCTCCTTGTACCAAAACAATTGATGCAATAGGAACTGCAAAGTTACTCCATGATGGGGTATATCGACGATTTGGACTATGAAAAACTGCAATATTGGATCGTGGACCACAATTCCATTCGCAGGTAATGAAAGAATTAGGAAAAATCTTTAAAATCAATATTCGATTCTCTACAGCCTATCATCCACAAACCGATGGACAAACAGAACACACAAATCAGACAGTAGAAACTTATATCCAAATATTCTGTGCAAACAATCCAGATATCTGGAGTGATCTAATTACAGACATGAAAGTATCGTTCAATTCACATCTACCTGATGGACAAAATGCCACCCCATTCTACTTAGCCACAGGAAAAGAACCCAATCTCATCCCAGTATCATTCAAACCAACTAATCTACCATCCCTGAATGAGTGAATGGAACTCCTTACTAAGGCAAGAAGAGAAGCAATAGCTACAATGGAACTAGCTGCAGCAAAAATGAAAGTACGAACTTTCAGCAAAGGGTTCAAACCATTCAAAGAAGGAGATCAGGTTTGGTTAGAAGTGAAGAATCTCAATTTAGGAGTAACCAACAAGAAGATCACTCCTAAAAGGCAAGGACCCTTTACTATCACCAAAGTTATCTCAGCATTCGCATACCGACTCAAGCTACCAGAAAAATGGAAAATTCATGACGTATTCCATGTATCTTTGCTATCTCCCTATGTGGAAACCATAGAACATGAGCCAAATTACCTAAGACCCCTACCTGAGATCATCAATAAAGAAGAAGAATACGAGGTAGAAGGAATTATCAACCACAAGGTGATAAGGAGAAAACGCTATTACCTCGTGAAATGAAAGGATTATCCTACGTCTGAAAATTCATGGATCACAGCTACTGAATTCTATGATGAAGATGACAGATATTTACCAATCTTCTTGGAATATCTTCGGAAACACAAGCTTCCAATTCCCACAGAAGTAAAAGCTTGAGAATAACTTCAGAGAAACCAATAACATTTCTCTAAGAAAAGTCCGAAGAATGCCCCTACACTAAAGTCGACTCAAGATAAAAGCAACCCTTCATTGAACGTCTCTTTCCCCATCTCCTCATCAACTGCTATCAAACACAACATCCTTTAAAATCTTAGATTTGTCTGAGTATAGCTCGAGACATTTCAAGATATACAAGCCAACCCTCATCATCATCATCATGAAGCAATCGACCTTCTCCTCATCCACTTCCACTTGATTCAACCCTTACACCCTTACTGAACAGGATCAACGAGTCCTTAATGTCATCCAAACCCGGAAACATGGATTCTGCAATGAGATCTGTTATACCATCAGCGGAGGATATCATGTTCTCAACACCATCAACTGGTTTGAGACGATTCGAACTGGTAACCTTCAGATCAGTGACAAGCTTGCTGGTATCATAAAAGAATGCCAAAATCTCTCTACTAAGATCAATCAGTACCACCATCTCGCTATGGAAGGTCAAGAGCAGCTGGCCAGGCTGTTAGTTGACCTTGGAGTCTGCGATCCTCAGCAAGATCGCCTCGACAATTGAACACCCACTCCATTCATCCTTAATGAACTTTCCGAGTACCCCAACACAGAACCCACATCATCTCCTTCTCCTATTCCTATTCCTCCTCCCAACTTCATCAGTAATCAACAAGATCCCATCTACATACCATCATTACCCTCAGAAGCTAAAGCCGAAGCTGAAGCAATCAGGAACTGGGGACAAGCTGAAGAGCTATTAGAGGAAGTAGCAAGAGAAGCTGTCCAACAGTCCTTTTGGACTGCTTCATCCAGTGAAGCTCCAGAAAATCATTTCAGAGCTGAGCGCAGTACCTCTCTCATCCGCAAAGCCATCCCGCAAATACCTCTACCAGAAAATCCTTAAGAAGTTGATTGTGAAGTTACTAAGGACTTCACCAAGCAAAACAGGCGAGCCAATCGATGAATGCGTAGTCAGGACACCCAGAGCCGAAAAGTTATTCGAATGTCTCTGGACAACTTCAACTCTAGTGTCCTTGATCCAATCACTATCCCAGTGGCTACCCCAGCAACTAACGAATCTCTTATGAGAAGCCGAAATTGCCCATTTTCTATTACCATTACTACCCACATGGACGAAATTCCCTTCAACAAGTACTGACATAATGTCCCCATCAGAACAAGTCCCAGAGCATTCGATGTTTGCAAGCATTGTGGAAGACATGGACATTGGGCCTCTCATTGCAACCAACCCAGATGCACTGCATGTGGAAATGTATGACATGCCAACTCTTCGCAATACCACTTTTGCAGTCAATGTCCCCCCTTCCAATTTCCTATTCCTCCAGTCTGTTTCATTGAGATCGACTTCTTCCAAATTCACTCCTATTTCAACAAATACCATTTTATTGACAGAGAAGAAAACTATCACCATCATCGAGAACCCTGTGGTACAAGAACCACATCCCCTGTATCCAGCGAACTAGAAGCTGGACAAGGACTACATCACTTTTCTCGATGAACTCATTTAAGATATTCTTTTCGAAACCAGTCTAATAGTGGAGCAAGTAGGAGTAGCGGATCAGACGGCGAGCAAAAAAGAGTTTTAGAGAAATCATTTGGGAAACTCTTCACGGAACAGGTACTAAATTCATTTTATCAAGAGTCTCATGATGACATCGACTATGGGTCGGATGAAGAACACAACATGTCAGGAGAATGCTGAGGTAATCAATGATGGAATCATTGAGGTAGTATTGGGGTAATGTTACAAAGCACACGATTATCTTTTTCTTTCTTTTCTTACATAATACGGAGTTATTACGGACTATTAGCATCAGGGAACTTCCTGCGCAATGACTACGTTGTATTATATTAGTTTCTTCTAGGTTTCTCCTTTTCTTTTACATGTACTATTATATCCGATGTTTTTCCTAAGTTTCTCCAGTGTTTCTCCTTTCTTTCTCCAAGATTACTCCTCATCTCTGGACGATACTCTTGCACTTATCAGGCTGGGGCAGTTGTATATAAACCTGTACTTTAGCAATGGTCGATTCCTTAACTTCGACCTCTTGTATTCTTCTAGCTTAGCAATAGATTTGTTAAGTCTTCACAGTCTGTCTGAGTACTTTGAGTCTCAGCTCGATACTAAGCCTTGATTTACAATCAAGTCTTAGTCATCTGAATTACTTAATCGAAGTCCATAGTCATAGTCACAGTAACAAGTCACGTTAAGCTCGAACCTTAACACAAGGTAACATTGAACATAAGCTATTTCTGTCACTAGCAATATCACCTCTTCATCCCACTGAGCAGCTTAGGTATATAACTGACACCATTTAACTTGAAGTGCTATATATTATTAGTAGATTAAAGTAAGATTCCATAAAGGCATACAAACTATACTTACATTTATGAATTTCAGTTTGCTCAGACTGATTATGGTGGTATTTGTAATCAGATAAGGAGGGGAGAATACCAGATGCTTACCAAATCCAAGCAACTTCTCATGTGCCTTCAGCATTCTGTTTCATATTCTCTTACCATTCATGTAGAGATTTCTTCTTACATTTAGGGTCATTATCAGAGTACATGCCTACTTGAAGAGGCATAAGGTCATCATTGTGAAGGGGTTTGAGTATATCCTGCCATGAATCATGAGTTGGATCTAGTAAAACTAGGGCTGCTCGAGCTCTATGGTATTGATCAGTGAAATGCTGGATACATCCATAATTGGCTTCATATTGGGCATTTGAGCAAGTATTAGGATGCTATCTATGAACATTTTTGCTCTTGAATTAATGAATGTGGAACCAAATACAAAGTGACTGTCAAATTTTCACTAACACATTCTCGGCCTGACCATAATGAAGTTGCCACTCCTTGTCAACCACTCCACCTAAACATGAAGCTCACAGGTGGAGGCTATTGACACTTGATGGAAGTCACAAGGTATTGTCCTCCAGCTGCATCAGAGAAGTTACAAGTTGACAGTGAGAACACAAGACTAATGTAGGAACAAACAGCATGTAGAGAGCTTGAAGTGATCACCAAGTATCAATCTTGTGACTTAGAATATTATACTTTTCTTGCAATATTGCAATCTGAATTTGTGTGTAATGACTTTGTGTCAATTCAGAATGGAGTTAAGATCTGTGACATAAATAAGAATGAGTTCATAAATATATATATATATACCATAGGAAACAGATACATACTGAGCATCCTTTAAGGCCAACCCACATATGAGAAAAGTTGTTGGACTCGTATCATCAATTGATAATGAGCAGTCCTCACTGAGAAGTGCTCCATCTTCTTTAAGTTCTGTAGCCTCTTCTTCAGCAAGCTGTTTATAAACATCAACTACGAGATTACTGTGAACACATTAGTACAGAGTATCTAGAGCCAGAATAGCTATACAACTGACCTTGTACATCCATCTCAAATGGATTTGGTTCATTGTGATCCTCCTCCCAATTGAAAAGCATACTTTCTCATGTCATCGCTGCATTAGAAGAAAGTGAAGATGTAAATTGCACATGATAACAGAGATACTTGTTGTACATCTGAATAGCAACTTGAAGCCTCTTGTACAATGTATCATCTGGAAACAGCATGTATATATATTCATTGTTTAGTATACCACTTTACATGTGCATCAATCCCTACTAATTGTTACCAAATGTTAGAAGTTCCACTCTGTAATATGATTATCAATCATATTATGTTGTGCTCCAGGACCTATCTCACAAGTACTCATAGTCACCGGATTTAAATTGGACCAATCACATTCTATTCCTTCCCTATTAGTGCATCTGATATGTGACTGTAGATTGAACAAGTAGGCTACTTGACATTTACAAATATATACAGAAAGTGTTAAGGTATGGTGTGCATCACTACACACATTCTAGTCTTTGGCTAATCTTATCAGTTCGATGACTGATTATCTACACTCAAGATCAGTCCATACTGATTTTATCCCTCTATTTAATCTCTAAGATAGACAAGTCAATGGTTTGACTTCAACAAGTCAAACTCGAGAGCGATCGTATCAAGTAAGGGTTCTGGTTCAAGCTTGGTTGCAATTAGCACATCAAGTATCTGTCATTCAACTATCTGTACACTAAGTAACAAAGGAGGTTGAAGTTGGGGAACTTTGATACTGATACATCGAGCTATTTATACAAAGCTGAATCCACTGATAAATGCACTAACTAAGAGTGTCCACCAGGAAGTAGCTAATAGATCATACTTGGTTATCGGTCTCAGTCATTGGATACATACTTGGTCTCAGTCATCGGTTATTAGATACATAATCATTCTCAGTCATCAGTCATTGGTCTTTGGTCTCAGTCATCGGTTATCTACAAGTCCATCGATCAAGAGATACCCTCTTATTGTAATATTATCTCTCTACTAGATTGAATGTCCTCATGATCTTATACCTAATCTAACTGCTCCACTGAGAAAATGTTCAGATGAAACATGCTCGGACTGGAGAATGGAGTAGTGGGTGTCTCAAGTCGAAAGGACCGAAAGGTATGCACTCTTCGCAGGTTCTAGATGAAGAGAGTTTCCAATGTATCAGAACTCATACTTGTGGTTGCAGGTTCTAGATATCCTCTTCAGAACTTGATCCGTCTGATTGCAGAGTTGATTCTTGGGCAACTACACTCAGTATGAGATCTCAGTTGACTTCCCAGTGCACTGACAATGTTCCCACTTGAGGGAGATGATGGTCTCATTCCACATAGTGCACTATTCTCATATTAGAAAATTAGTTTAGCATGAATTTGGAAGTAATTTAAGTCCATATAGATGTAGGACAAGTTTCTGTCTGGGTTCTTGAATGGAATGCAGAAAGTGCATGGACTAACTCAAGTAGGTTGTCAGATGTTTCCACATACAGTACAGTGTGATTGGTTGCAAGCATCATCATTGTGTAAATTCTATCCATAATAATTACAGTGCATAGGTGTATTGGATTCTCGAGGTGGGAAAGGGATGTTCTGTTGGTACTGGACATATGCCATTCTGTTTGCAAAGGTAGATATGATAATATTGTAGAAAGAATTGGAAGTGGATGGGTTTTAATGCTGTACTGTGTTCGAGTATTTTTGGTTGATAACTTTGCAGTTGTACGTTTCTTGTAGAACTTTCTTGAAGTGAGGATTTTGGCTACCTGTTTGTCTCGAATGGTTTGCTCCTTTATTTCTGAGAGTGAACTCATGGGGATCCATTGTTCTATTCCATTCTGGTATGTCTGTGATTCGGGTTGGTAGTAAGAATAGATTATTTCTGAGCCCTCTGTGTATGATGACATCTGATTCTGCATTACTAATGGGTAAAACTTATTTGAGTAATTTGCTTGTATTGGATTCGGGTGATACTATAGGTGTGGGAAGTATGGATTCATCTGAATTGGGTAATGTTGTAGTTTCAGATCCATTGGAAGGGGAACTGTCTTGACCCACAGGGTTGGTGGGGTACTCAATGTATTCTGGTTCGATATTGAAGGGTTCGATATCTGATGCCACCAGGGTGTCATCATCGGATTCTTCAGGATTGGAGCTACTATTGGAATTGGTGTTGATTTCAGGATTGAATACTGATAATAAGATGAGTTGTACGAGTCTGGGTGGTGCGAGATAGGAAGTAGCAATGAATTCAGGTCTAGATCTGGGTACTGTCATGGTAGTAATTATGTTACGATGGGTTGGTTCTGGTGAATAGGGTAGCGCTGGTGAGTCTGGACAAGTCTCGGTGTCATCCCTGCATCTAGGAGTTCTGAACGATACAGTTCTATCATTATCAACTCTAAGTCCAATTTTTAATAGGAACCCAATTAATGCTCCTTCTAATGAGAAAAGAACTTGGTTATCCTTGTCTCAACTCACTTGTAATGCTTCCAATTGTCTAGTAATATCAAGTAGAATTCGTGTTTGGGAGTTATGATGTTGTTGCAAGTTAATGATGTGTATTGCTATTATGTGATACGATAGTTCCAGGTGTTGTTGAATTTGTTATAGGATAGATTCTGAATTTGTTGATAGGAATAGGACTGCGTATAATTGAAGAATATCATTTCGGTTAAACGTCTCTGCCATTCCAAACTTGAATAAAAAGTGGTCTTTGGTTTGGTCGAGACTTTGGTTTTAATAGAATCATGATAAGGATAAAGATTCTAAAATAGATAGCGAGGTTTCAGAAGAATAGTATGTTGGATGAGAGTGATAAAATTGGTAGAGAGAGATAAGATTTGTTATAGAAAAAAAAGAAAGTTCTATCTATAGAGCAAAGGTTTGGATGGTCTCATCGAGTAAGACCTTTGCCTCGATATCGAAATGTTCCCAGAGATTGAAGGAAACCATTTGCATGAGGTAGCATTTTATAGCTACCAGAATCTCCTCCTCTATTTTCTCCTTGTAATCCTGTAACTCCTCCCAAGTATAGTACCTCTTAGTGAGGACTGGTGGCAAGATCAGAAAGGTCATCTTGACACATTCTAATCTTAGAACAGAGAGTCTCTCTCTGTTAAGTAAATGTAGGGCTCAGAATATACTTAAGTGTAACCTTTTATAATCTTAAAATGAGTCCTCAGGGGCTTCCTTTCTCTAGGGAGGTCTTAGGGGTATCACTGAGCATAGCTACAAAGCCTTGAGTAGCTAAGAGTAAAGAGAATTGAGATAAAAGAAAAGAAACAAGAAAATGTTGTGTAGATCAAAGTTAAGTTCTAGTTTATAAAGTCTCATTACTACTAGAGAGTCCAGCACTTTCACTCTTCCTATAATCATGTATCCATACACTTATATATTCTACCTTCCTCATATCCAACTATCACATTGAGTCATCTTGCTTTCCAGGATATGTATCAGTTTCAGATCAAATTAAGATAAGAATAGTCTCCATTATACTTATTGTTTAGTTAGCTACTGTGGGCTTCAGAAGTAGGTAAGGTTGAGATGATCAGTTAAAACTGTAGTTGAAAAGGTAAATCCTTTGAGATAGTGTTTCCACATTTTTATCCTCTAATTACTTCCAATAGTTCTTGGTTATAGATATTATAATTCTTTTCAGGAGAGGTAAATGATTGTGATATATATCTACATAGATGCTAGTTGCCATTTCTATCAGATTGCTGAAGAACTGCCCCTATAGCTACTATTAATGTATCAGTTTCTAGAATAAATAGTTTATTCTTATCTAGTATTTGTAGCATTGATTGGGTAAGTAGCCTTCTTTTGAGTTCTTCAAATGTCTTCTAACACTTCTCAGTCCATTTCTATGGTTTGTTTTTCTTAGTTAGATTTACAAGTGATCTAAATATATCAGAAAAATAGAAGACAAATCTTTTATAAAAGTTGTAAAACCCAAGAAATGACCTGACCTGCTTGACTGATTTTGAAATTTTCCAATCCTAGATTCCATTAAGTTTGGCTGGATCTATTTCCACTTTTCTAGATTCAATGATCATTTCAAGGAAGTCAACCTTAAATTGGTCAAAAACATATTTCTCTAGTTTAAGGAATAAATTGTACTCTTGTAACCTTTATAGTACTCTTTGAGTTCTCTCTTTATAGTCTTCTAAGTTTTTTAAGAATATCAGAAAATCATTTATATAAATTACTAACCATCCTTCTTTGATTATGTCTTTAAATATATCATTTATCATTGCTTGAAAGATTGCTGGAAAATTGCATAGTCTAAAGAACATTACAGTTGATTCAAATAGAACTCAGTTGGTTTTAAAAGCTACTTTCTATTGATCTCTATCATGAATAAGTAAATTATTATATCCTGATTAGATGTCTCCTTTAGAAAACACAGTAGCTCCTTGCAATTTGCCTAAGAGCTCTAATACTAATAGGATAGGATACCAATTCTTAATCATTTATTTGTTAATATACTAATAATCTTGACAGAGTTAGAAAGTTTCATCCTTCTTTCATATAAAAAAGAAGAGAGATACTTGAGGAGACTTCAATGGTTTAATATATCCCTTTCGAAGATTCTCCTTTAGGAATTTATCCAGAGCCTTTTATTCTTTAGGAGACATGAGATACACTTTACAATCTTTGGAAATAAAATCTGCTTTTAGGTCAATCACATGATTATATAGTTGGGATTCTAGAAGTCATTTTGATATTGTCTTTTCAAATTGGTTAGTAAAATTTTAGAGATATTTTGAAAGCATTTCATCTAATTTTCTTATAGGATCTTTTCCTTGTTGTTTCTGTACCATTTTTATTGCCAGGTTTACCTTCAGCTATATCCATACCAATCTTAGACTGAATTCTTTTTTACCTTTAGATATCCAGTACTCATTATAGCAGTGAAAATTTTCCTATTCTGCTGCTACATCTATCAGTATTAAAGTTTCTTTCTTTCTCACTAAGATTTGGACAACTCAAGCTTATTTGGTTTATTCTATATATTCTTTTGCATATTGTTTCATTTTTTTTTCTTGAATTTCTCCTATTCTTGATTAGTCTAGATGTACTTCTCCTTTCTTTCAATTTATTGAGGGGTTGAACTGTTTTAGCCAAGGAAGTCTGATGATCACTAATTTCTTTCCTATTTCTGTTTGAAATAGCTTCTAAGGAATAAGAGAATTATCGATGTCTACATCAGTATTTCATGAAAGTGCTGACATAGCTATATATGACCATATATATATCATAAATGCCACAAATGCCACAAACACACATTACAGATTGGCTACCAACCCTGTTTGCTATATAGTCCCACCAACTATGGCAAAGAGCTGCTAGGTTGGCATTGGTTCATGTAGATATACAAAGTTTGTACACTCATATATTGCCATATATGCCTATCCAAATTCTATTAATATTTTTTTTTTGTTTTGAATTCCTCTATTTTATTTTCCTACCATTTTCTTCTACCTTTTGATTTGTCGTTCTTAAAAGTTAATAATAGCATAAAATAAGATATATTAATCAAATATAATACAGAGTACAGTATACCGAGAATACATGAAGAATCCAGTGAAGTATAGAACTAAGCAACATGATAAACCTCATATTGCTACAATGATTTTATGTGGTAGCAGAGAAACAAGGATACAACCATAAAAATAACCAATGAAGTCGATCAAAGATGGGACTACCAATTCTATGATGAGCTCAAGCCTTAGAGGGAAAGGAATCCACAAAATCTAATGAAGCCAATGGTCCTTCATAAATTCTCATCCAAAGGGAAACAAAACTGATTGAAGGGGAGACAACCAGTTCTAGTGACAAGTTTGAGCCTTCCAGGGATAGCTATAGGAATCCAAAGAGATCCAATGATGCTAATGGTCTTCAGTAAATTCTCATCTGATAGAATATGTACCAAAGTGGAACAGCCTGATTTGAAGCCTGGTATTGAGCCACAAGAAATCCACCTTATATTTATGCTCTAACATAGATCAATACTCGAAATTGTTAGAATAAGAATTTGCAACCAAGATATTGAATGAGACCTGAAGGGATAGAACAAGAGAAAGGATGGGGATCGAAGATAGATTGATATTTTGATGAGCCGAGGAGAGTTTGTGCACAACTTGAGGACAGAAGTTTTGACACTTGCTTACCTCGCAAAGCCAACATCTAATATGAGAGTTGATGGCAGCTGATTGTGGTGACTGATTGCAATATTTGGGAGACCCATACATAACTATGTGAAGATATCGCACACCTTGTAGCATATTGTAAGTTTACAATTAGCTTAATATAACTAATATCTAATTATGTATAGCTCCATGAGATCATATATAGGATTATCTAATCTCATCAACCTTCTAGCACCTCGTATACCCCATCAGGGCATATTAGGTATTTACCAAAATACTGATATAATAAGTATAATAAGTATTTAGTGATTCTTTCTTAGTTATTTTTAGTTTCATCAGCATTGAAGACAGAAATAGTTTAATTTAATATTCTCAATAGTAGGTTATATTTTTATATAAAATCTTTGTGAACAAAGATTTCTTCTGCTCTAGAATCACTGAGGGTCTGGGTTCTGATAATTTTATCTCATGCTCATAGTATAATAGGAATATGAAAGAACTGATATTTGGTTGTACCTAATATTACAGAAGCAAATGAGATCTTGAGTGATTTACACACTAGTAGTGATTGCTTCTTTAAAAATCCAAGTTTTTGATTCTAAATCCTACATCATTAAACATTTCTGTAGCAGTTTTCTTCTCAATATTATTTATTGATTGAATGATATCCCTAATTGCAGCTAACTTGTCATCTACTTTTGATTCTTCCTTTAGTAGTTCTTCAGCTACCTCTTCTATCCTTGCTTTTGCTTATACTTCTGTAAGTACTTTATTTATATTCTCATTCTGTCTCTTCTTCTTCTGACAGTCCCTTGCTAAGTAACCCTTGTCACTATAGTAGAAGCATCTTCCTTCCTTCCTTTATTTGTCTCTTTTTTCCTGTGTTACTATCCTTATGTTTACCCAGTCTATGTCTATAGCATTTAGATCTCCTTACTGAGATTGATAAGAGGAATTTAAATAATTGTTGTTATAGAATCGAAAGGTATTTTTTTTTTCAATAGAATGCAGCTCTGCAATTGTTATTGATTGTGGAAGTTCATTTGATTCATTTTGCTAGATTAACAGGTAAAGTCTCCATATTAAGACAAACTAAAAGCAGACTCCTATCAAGTCCTCATTTGAAGAGTTCTATCTTCATCAGTTCTTTATTAATTGCTATTCTGCTAAGCATATCTAGGAACCTAAATACATAGTCATCTGTTAATATTCTTCTTTATTTGAGATTGTAGATTTCATCTCTTACTTTCTGTTCTATATCTCCTGATTCAAATTGGAACTTGAATGCTGTAACATATTTTGCCCAAGTGTCTAACACCTTTGCATTTGCTACCAAACCTTGATCTGCTTCCAATATATTATGAATTCTTGTTACCCATTCTCTAGTTGTGCTGGCTTCAGCTATGAATGACAAGGAATAAATGTTTTTTGAATATCACTTAATCAGGTATTTATTATGTAATACAAATTACAATGTGCCAAATAATACTGAACCTGTTCTGGTTTTTCAGTGAACTTCTCAGACTTGCCAAGCTTAATAGTTAGAGTGGGCATGGTTACTATTGGTACTGTAGTTATAGAGAGAGATAGAGGTGGTGGGTTGTTTCCTAGTAGTTGGTTTTCTTACAAAGCTTGACTATTTATTAGTGTGACTTCAATAAGAATTGATGGGATTGGGCTAGAAGGTCTGGTATAGAAAATTTAGGTATTATTTACTCTTTTGTAATTCAGTATGCTTTGGTTAAATTCAGCTAAATAGTTACTGTGATTCATGAAATCAATTATTCAAAGATAGTTTTGATATTAATCAAACTGATATCCAACTAATTGATCACTTAGGTTCTGGGCTCTCTACTCATTAATAGTAAGGACTGTGATTTGTTTTGATGCAGTGATTACTACTGGGGTTGCTTGTTCCATTGATTCTGCTAGTTCAACATCAATGAGTTTTTTATAATTAGAGTCTGACTGACTTGGTACTTGAAAGTATCTGCTTCTACTTGGTTAATTTCTAGAATCTGTTGTGTTTCTTTACTGATGCCTTCACTAATAGTAAGTAGGTATAAAAGTTAACTTCAACCTAATATTAAGACTTGACCTTAATGCTTGATCTTATTGATGAATAAATTATGATAAACTTTCTAGGCTTCAACTTTGTAATTCTAACAACTAAGTCAGGAACTTAGTATCAAGCTGATACTTAAGTAATCAGATAACTATAAGGATGCTTAACAAAATCTATTGTTAAGATCAAAAGTAACTAAAGAAGGTTGAAGTTAGAGATTCAACCTCTGCTAATGTACATGCTTTTATACAACTGCTCTAGTCTAATAAATGTAAGAATATTATCTAAAAGTGAGAAGTAATCAAGAAGATATGAAGAAAAAATACTAGAGAAACTGAGGAAAAACTGAGAAGAAAGAGTACATGTGAAAATATAGAGAAACCCTGAAGAAACTACTATGATATAATATTGTCATTGCATGAGAAGTTCTCTGATGCTAATAGTCTGTAATAACTCTATATTATATAAAAAAAGAGAAAAAGATATTCATACACTTTATAACAACCCCTACTCTATTCATTCAAAATAAACTCCCTATCTATTCTAAACCCTCTTAATCATCTTTCCCAGTACCAATTTCTATTCCTTCTTCTGATCTCATTGATAATTACCAGGAACCCATTTATGTATATTCATCTCTATCTAAAGTAGCAGCAGAAGCAGAAGCAATAAGGAATTGGGAATGAGTAGAAGACTTGCTCAAAGAAATTGCTAAGAAAGTGATCAAATAGTTCTTTCGATCAGCTTCATCCTAAGAACTTTGTCAAGTGGAACTATCAAGTCAATAGGAGAATATGAAATAAGGACACCTGAAGCTGTAAGACAGTTCAAATGTCTTTGGATAAGTTTAATAACTGTATCCTTGATCTAGTTGCTATTTCAGTAGCTACCCCCTTGACTATCAAATCTCTTATAAAAAGCTAAAATCAATCTTACTTCATTACCATTACTACTAATATGGATGAGATTGCATTCAACCATTACCAATACAATATTTCTATTAAACCATCTCCTAGAGCCTTCAACTTGTGTAAGCATTGTAGATGACATAGATACTGGGCACCCTATTGCAATTAACCCAGATGTGCAAGATGCAGAAATGTTCAATATACAAATACTTCCCTTTATCTATTCTATAGTCAATGTCTTACTTTTCAATTTTCCATTCCTCCTGTCTGCTTTATTGAAATTGACCTCTTCAAAGTCTACTCATACTCAGACAAACTTTACTTTGTTGACAAGCAGGGAAAGTATCATGACTATTGCAAACCTTGTAGTACTAGAACCACATCTTCTATATCTGGTGAACTGAATGTGAGACAAAAACCTCATTACTTTTCTCAATAAACTCACCAGAAACTATATTCTCTTTGACAACAGTTAAATAGTAGAGTAAGTAGGAGTAGTAGATTAGATAGCAAATAAAAATGAGTATTAGAATTCTTATTTGGAAAATTGTTTACCAAACAGATACCCAACTTGTTCTATCAAGAACCTTTTAACAATATCAACTACGAATCAGACAGAGACCACATGTTAAGGTTCAAGCTTAATGTGACTTGTTTCTGTGACTATGACTATGGACTTCAATTAGGTAATTCAGATGACTAAGACTTGATTACAAATCAAGGCTTTAGTATCGAGCTGAGACTCAAAGTACTCAGATAGACTGTAAAGACTTAACAAATCTATTGCTAAGCTAGGAGGATACAAGAGGTCGAAGTTAAGGATTCAACCTTGGCTAAAGTACAGGTATTTATACAACTACCTCAGTCTGATAGGTGCGAGAGTATCGTCCAGATGTAAGGAGTAATTATGGAGAAACGTTAAGGAGAAACATTGGAGAAACAAAGGAGAAATACAGGATAAAAGTACGTGAGAATAGAAAGGAGAAACTCTGGAGAAACTAGCTACTGGTACAACGTTGTCATTACGTGGGAGTTCCCTTCATGCTAAATAGTCCGCAATAACTCCGTATTATGTAAAGAAAGAAAAAGAAAAAGATATTCGCATGATTGTAACATTACCCCAATACTACCTCAATGATTCCATCATTGATTACTTCAGCATTCTCCTGACATGTTGTGTTCCCCATCTGATCCATAGTCGATGTTATCATAGGATTCTTGGTAGAATGAACTTGGTACCTGTTCCATGAAGAGTTTCCCAAATGATTTCTCTAAGACTCTTTTTCGTTCTCCATCTGATCCACTGCTTCGGCTTGCTCCACTATTAGATTGGTTTCAAAATGAATATCGTGTACGAGTTCATCGAGAAAAGGAATGAGGTCCTTGTCCAGCTTCCAATTCACCGGATATAGGAGATGTGGTTCTTGTACCACAGAGTTCTCAATGACCGTGATAGTTTCCTTCTCTGTCAATGAAATGGTGCTTGTTTGAATAGGAGTGGATCTGGAAGAAATCGATTTCGACAAAGCAGACTGGAGGAACAGGGAATTGGAAGGGTGAACATTGACTGCAGAAGTGATATCGGGAAGAGTCGGCATGTTATACATTCCCACATGTAGCACATCGGGGTTGGTTGCAGTGAGGAGCCCAATGTCCATGTCTTCCACAGCGCTTACAAATGTCAAATGCTCTGGGACTTGTTCTGATGGGAACATTGTGTCGGTACTTGTTGAAGGCAATTTTGTCCATGTGGGTAGTGATGGCGATGGAAAACGGGTGATTTCGGCTTCCCATAAGAGATTCGTTAGTTGCTGGGGTAGCCACTGGGATAGCGATTGGATCAAGGATGCTAGCATTGAAGTCATCCAGAGACATTCGAATGATTTTTCGACTCTGGGTGTCCTGATTTCACATTCATCGGTTGGCTCGTCTGTTTCACTTAGCGAAGTCCTTAGTAACCTCGCAATCAACTTCTCAAGGATTTTCTGGTAGAGGTATTTGCTGGATGGCTTTGCGGACGAGAGAGGTACTGTGCTCAGCTCAGAAATGATTTTCCAGAGCTTCGCTAGGTGAAGCAGTCTGAAAGGACTGTTGAACGGCTTTTCTAGCTACTTCTTCCAACAGCTCTTCAGCTCGTCTCCAGTTCTTGATTGCTTCAGCTTCTGAGGGTGAAGATGGTATGTAAATGGAATCTTGTTGGTTGCTGATGAAGTCAGGAGGAGGAATAGGGATAGGAGAGGGGGAGGATGCAGGTTCTGTGTCGGGATATTCGGGAAGTTCGTTGAGGGTAAATGGAGTAGAAGTACGATTGTCAAGATGATCTTGTTGGGGATCACGAACTCCAAGATCAACTAATAATCTTGCCAGCTATTCCTGACCTTCCATAGTGAGATGGTGGTACTAGTTGATCTCGGTGGAAAGATCTTGGCATTCCTTTATGATGCCGGCAAGTTTGTCATTGATCTGAAGGTTACCAGTTCGAATCATCTTGAACCGATTGATGGTGTCGAGAACATGGTGTCCTCCGCTAATGGTATAATGGATTTCATTGCGGAATCTGTGTTCTCGGGTTCGGATAGCATTGAGGACTCATTGATCCCGTTTGGTAAGGGTGTAAGGGTTGAATCGAGTAGAAGTGGATGAGGAGAAGGTGGATTGCTTCATGATGATGGTGACGATTGGCTTATAGATCTTGAAATGTCTCGAGCTAGACTCGGACAAATTTGAGATTTCAAAGGAGGTTGTGTTTGAGAGTAGTTGATGAGGAGATGGAAAAGAGATGTTCGATGAAAGGTTACTTTTATCTTGTATTGACCTATGTGAAGGGACATTCTTTGGACTTTTCTTGGAGAAACGTTATTGGTTTCTCCAAGGTTATTCTCAAGCTTTCACTTCTGTGGGAATTGAAAGCTTGTGTTTCCGAAGATATTCCAGGAAGAGGGGAAGATACCCGTCATCTTTATCGTAGAATTCTGTTGCTGTTATCTATGAGTTTTCTGATGTCAGATAATCCTTCCATTTCACAAGGTAATGATGTTTTCTCCTTATCACCTTGTGGTTGATGATCCCCTCTACCTCGTATTCTTCTTCTTCATTGATGATCTCAGGTGGGGGTCTTAGGTAATTTGGCTTATGTTCCATGGTTTCCACATAGGGAGATAGCAAAGATACATGGAATACGTCATGAATTTTCCATTTTTCTGGTAGCTTGAGTCGGTATGCGAATGCTGAGATAACTTTGGTGATAGTAAAGGGTCCTTGCCTTTTAGGAGTGATCTTCTTGTTGGTTACCCCTAGATTGAGATTCTTTGCTTCTAACCAAACCTGGTCTCCTTCTTTGAATAGTTTGAACCCTTTACTGAAAGTTCGTGCTTTCATTTTTGCTGCAGCTAGTTCCATTGCAGCTATTGCTTCTCTTCTTGCCTTAGTAAGGAGTTCCATTCGCTCATTCAAGGATGGGAGGTTAGTTGGTTTGAATGATATTGGAATCAAATTGGGTTCTTTTCCTATGGCTAAGTAAAATGGGGTGGCATTTCATCCATCAGGTAGATGTGAATTGAATGATACTTCCATGTCTGTAATTAGATCACTCCAGATATCTGGGTTGTTTGTGCAGAAGATTCGGATGTATGTTTTTACTGTGTGATTCATACATTCTATTTGTCCATCAGTTTGTGGGTGATAGACTGTAGAGAATCGAGTATTGATTTTAAAGATTTTTCCTAATTCTTTCATTACCTGCGAATGGAATTGTGGTCCTCGATCTGATATAGCAGTTTTCCATAGTCTGAATCGTTGATATACTCCATCATGAAGTAACTTTGCAGTTCCTATTGCATCAATTGTTTTGGTGCAAGGAGATAAAATTACCCCCTTCGTACAGTCGTGGTCCACAACGACCAATAAGGAGTCGAATCTGTGGGACGGCGGAAGGTCAGTGACAAAGTCATATGTAATGACATCAAAGAGACCTAATGAAGAATTGGGTAGAATTGGTTGCAGAGGGGGAATAATTGGGTGAGTATTTGTTTTCATTTGTTGACATGGTGCACATCCTTTGACATAATTGAAAATCATAGCATGTAGTCCTGGCCACCAATAGTATTGTATGATAGCAGCATAAGTTTTGAAAATTTCCAGGTGGCCTGCTTGTAGAGTATCGTAGAATCGACTAATAATATCTCTTCTCAAAGAAGAGTTTAGTGGGATATATTGTCAATTCTTGTAGAATATTCCTTCTTCTGTAGTTTTCCAATCAGAAAGGGTTGACCTCATGGGAAATGGTCCTTTTCCTTTGATTGCTGCTAGCGCCTCCATTACTACTGCATCATGTTCAGTGGCTTTTCGTATTCTTTTTACTAAATTCATGTCAATTTCTCTCACAAACAGCTCATCAGGGAGTAAAGTCAACACATTTTCCTTTCCTTCTTCAGTATCCAGATAGTGTTGCCTGGTTAATGGGTCCACTTGAGTCATCTTGGTTCCAGGAGTGTGAACCAGTTTCAAATCAAATTGTGACAAGAATAGTCTCCAGCGTGCTTGTCACCTTGTTAGTTACTGTGGACTTTTGAAATAGGTTAGATTGAGGTGATCGGTTAATACGGTAGTAGGAAATGTGGATCCCTTGAGGTAATGTCTCCACATCTTCAGTTCTCTTATGATACCTAGAAGTTCTCAGTTGTAGATGTCGTAATTCTTTTTAGGGGGAGAGAATAATTGTGAGATATATCCACATGGGTGCCAGTTGCCATTTCTATCTGGTTGCCGTATTACTGCTCCTGTAGCTACTAACGAAGCATCTGTTTCCAATACAAATGGTTTGTTCTTGTCAGGCATTTGTAATACCGGTTGAGTCAATAATCTCCATTTGAGTTCTTCGAATGCTTTCTGACATTCTTCCGTCCATTTCCAGGGTTCATTCTTCTTGGTTAGATTGACGAGTGGTCAAGATATATCTGAGAAATGTGATACAAATCTTCGATAGAAATTGCAAAATCTGATGAATGATCTAACTTGTTTGACGGATTTTGGTGTTTCTCAATCTCTGATTCCATTGAGTTTGACTGGGTCCATTTTTACTTTTCCAGCTTCAATTACCATTCCTAAAAAGTCTATCTTGGGTTAATTGAACAGACATTTTTCAGGTTTCAAGAATAGATCCTGCTCTCATAACTATTATAATATCCTTCTTGTCCTTTCATGATAAACTTTCATGTCATTTGAAAAGATGAGGAAATCATCTATATAGATTACTAGCCATCCTTCATCTATCATGTCTTTGAAGATTTCATTCATCATAGCTTGAAACATTGCTGGAGAGTTGCATAGGCCGAAAAACATTACCATGGGTTCGAATAGTCCTCGATTGGTTTTGAACACTACTTTCTATTGATCTCCATCTTTGATTAGAATGTTATTGTATCCAGACCGGATATCTCCTTTAGAAAAGATAGTGGCATCTTGCAGCTTGTCCAAGAGTTCCAAAACTAATGGAATTGGGTAGCGGTTCTTGATTGTCCATTCATTGATATACCAGTAGTCTTGATAGAGTCTAAACATGCTATCTTTTTTCCCTACAAAAAAGAATGGAGATGCTTGTGGTGATTTCGATGGTCGAATATACCCTTTCCTGAGATTTTCTTCCAAAAATTTATCTAATGCCTCTTGTTCCTTAGGGAACATCGAATATACTTTACAATCTTTTGGGATGAAATCTGCTTTGAGATCGATTGTATGATCATAAGGCCGGGATTCTGGTAATCATTCTGAAGTTGATTTCTCAAAAATGTCAGAGAAATCATGAAGAAATTCGGGGATCATGTCTTTTAATTTCTTCTCAGGTTCTTTTTCTTGTTGTTCCTGTGCCATTTTCATTGCCGGGTTTACCTTTAATCATATCCAGACTGATCTGAGTTTGAATTCTTTCTTATCTTTAGATATCCAATACTCATTATACTGATGGAAATTATCCATTTCTGGTGCTATATTGACTAGCATCGATGTTCCTTTCTTTTCCATCAATTTTTGTGTCAATCTAATTTGCTTGTTCCTTTCGACATGTTCCTTGACATATTGCCTGAGGTTCTTATTTTGTATTTCTTTTATCTATTCCTGATTCAAATAAACTCTTCCTTTCTCCCAGTTTATTGTTGGATTAAATTGTTTCAACCAAGGAAGCCCAATGATTACCGATTCTTTCTCTATTCCAGTTTAGAACAATTTTTGGAGAATGAGAGAGTTGTCGATATTGAGTGAGCATAGTGTATAGTTCGTAATCCTTTCTTGATTATTTTCAGTTCTGTCAGTATTGAATACTAATATTGGCTTATTCAATGTTCTTGATGGAAGATTATGTTTCTTTGTGAAATCTTTATGAATAAAAATTCCTCCTGTATCTGAGTCAATTAGGGCTTGGGTTCTGATGATTTTATCTCGCACTCTCAGTGTAATAGGGATTCGAAATGATTGGTATTCGGTATTGGCTATTATTACAGGGGAGAGTGAGATTCCAAGCAATCCACACATCAGTGGTGGTCGCTTTTTCAAAAACCCAAGTCTTCGACATAGAATCCTGCATCATTGAACAGGTCTGCTGCCGAATCTTTCTCATCATCGTCCATAGATTGAATGATAGCCCTTATTGCAGCCAACTTGTCTTGTACCTTTTTTGGCTCTTCTTGCTTCGGGGTTTCTTCGGCAACTTCCTCTATCCTTGCTTCCGCTTGTACTTCCCTAACCTGCCTATTATTGTTCCCATTTCCATTCTGCTTCTTCTTCTGGCAATCTCATGCCATATGCCCCTTGTCTCTGCAATAGAAACATCTTCCTTCTTTCCTCCACTTGTCTCTTTTCTCTTGGGTTAGTGCCCTTGTATTGACCCGATCAACATTCATTATGTTGGGGTCTCTTTGCCGAGATTGTCCTTGTGAATTGTTTGATCCGTAGTTGTTATTATAGAATCTAAAAGTATTTCCTTTTCTATGGAATACTGCTTGGTGATTGTTATCGATAGTTGAAGTTCTCTTGATCCACTCTACCAGAGTGATGGGTAGAGTTTCTGTGTTGAGGCAGACCAAGAGCAAACTCTGATCAAGTCCTCGTTTGAACAGTTCAATCTTCATAAGTTCTTCATTTATTCCGGTTCTGCTGAGTACATCTAAGAATCGAGATGCATAGCTGTCTGCTGACGCTCTTCCTTGTTTGAGATTATAGATTTCATCTCTTGCTTTCTGTTCTATATCTCCTTGTTCGAATTGAGATTTGAATGCAGTGATATATTTCTTCCATTCATTCATTTCTCTGTCAGCTGTGGCTAGTCCCATATCTTTTTCTAGCATGCTGTAGACTCTTGTTACCCATTCTCCCATCGTACCGGCTTCGGCTATGAATGACAAAGAGTATATGATTTTCTGGACCTTGGTTAATCTAGTGTTTACCATATAGTATAGGTTGCAGTGCGCTAGATAATGTCGGACTTGCTCAGGTTTCCTGGTAAATTTTTCGGACTTACCAAGCTTGACAGTGGGTGTTGGTAAAGCCATTGGTGCAGTTACTGTGGATGGTGGTGGAGACGGTGGGTTATTTCCTGGTGGAGTTGGATTGTTTCTTG